>VUQR01011931.1:0-25709 GCA_015108515.1 Hemichromis elongatus
TGAATTACAGAGACAAGAAAACTTTGTAAAAATGCTGATTAATGGTGACTTTTTTTGGCACCGTGATTCGAAAGTTTCCCCTGTTTAACACCCTCTGCCTAATTTTGTTCTCAGACTGCTGGACATGCCAAAATTGAGTTTGAATTTAATTATACCTTTAACCTCAGTGCTTCAACCCCAATTTCTCCTCAGGCATGTTATTTTGGCACGGCAGAGAGCGTGGCAGGAGAACACAGAACGCTGCGAGTGATCCCAATCTCTGCCCAGATGAGGTAATTAATGTTGCTCTGCCCTCATCAGAATAAAAAAAAAAAGAAAAGAAAGAATTGTGCTCTTTCTTATCGTTGCAACAGATGAACAAATCTGATTAAAATCATTACTTTAATTGCAAAAAGCTTTAAGTGAATTTAATGGAGCCTTGCCAAGTCAATTAGATTGGCGATGGAGATGGAGTAGAGATGGCCAAAATAGAAAAAAATAAACAGGTCATCCTCGTTCATCAAGACCTGCGATAATTCAATCATCATACTGCATCTACTGATTGCATGGGTGAATTACAGGCTCAGGCCATCTACGTCATACTTTCACTCAGATCTGGAAGTCAAGGCCCAGTGGGAATACAAATGCAGGCCATTACATGATTGCAGGAAATGATTTTTGATACAGCTTTTTATTTATTATGTACAGTATGTGTTGTATTACAGTGATTTACTGGCTCATCTTCTGACTCAGCCCAGGGAACAGTGGCACTTTCTTTGTATCCACGATATCTGGATAAGCAGATAGTTGATATCCAGGCCAAATATCCTCAGAAGGGACCTTACTGATGTACCTGAATGGCTCAAGGATAAACCTTTCATCCAAGAGATAAGAAAGGCAACAAAATATTTTTAGACTTATTTTTCTCCCAACATTTTTTTACTTTTTACCTGCTTATTTCTTTTCCACTGTTTGGTTAGATTTAGGCAACTAAACTACTATGATTTAGGGTGAAAATATAGCGTTTCACAAAGCAAACCACTTGCTAGAAACCAATTCTTCTTCTCCTATTAGCATATTTTTTCATATCTTAATTATGGTGCTGTAGGAGAAACACAAACACGGCAATATCTGATAGACCTGCAGCAGTCCTGGAGAGGAGATGATTGAGGTTTGCTGTTCTAAGCCGACGTTATACATTTTATTTAGGACGCTCGGATTGCTGTTACACGCAGGAAAAATGCTCTCAACTCATTATTAGTGTGTGATTCCCAATATAGGATATTTCAGAAACACTCCAGCTGTGTCGGCTGGTCAAGAGGTCAGTCTGCGTTGTATTGCGACTGTGGCCATTACAGCTAGTAAGACACAAAGGCTGACGTTACTCTCCAGTAAATCTCTGTACACCCTCTCATTATTGTGGCAAACCAAAAGAAAGTGGATCATCAGCGTGCGAGCATGTTCTACACATTAACCTCAGAGCTACGCTAGATGTGTGTACGTGCGCCCGTGGTGTCGCGTTTATACTCGTGAGACGCACAAATATTTAGACACATAAACTGTGTTTTTGCTGCATATAATATGTGTCATTTTAGAGCCGCAGGGATACCGACTGACTGATGATGTTGAACGCTAAGTGTATTTCAAGTGTAGGTAAAATGCTCACTCACACAGTCATTTAAAATGTGAGACCAGTCATTACGCCCAATCATTAAGTGAAGATTAATTACTGGTTTTGTGGCACTTAGTAGCTGAACCTAAAGGAGTCTTTAAGATAAGGATCATTATGTAAATTCACAGAAAATAATAATTATCATAACATCAGCATAGCGTTTAGTGTCCTGCTGATAAAGTGAGTTCTCTGTTATGTGGAGCTGCAAGTTATTGCAATCCCTCCTCGAGAACTGTTTCTTATGTAACGGTAAGTTAGCTAGTTACCAACTGTTAACTATTTATTTTTTTGTGATCCTAATCCACTTTTGATGAAAAAAAGGAATAAAAAAATATTTTCCCTTCTCCTTTCCTTTATTTTCATTACACATTTTATTCTACTTTTTTTCATTTTTATATTTACCATTTCCTCTGCATGCCTAGAATTATTTCTTTTGTTTTTTCCATTAATTTATGTGTCATCTCTGATGTTCATTAAGTGTTATCTGGTAATTTGTGTACTATTTTAAGCATGTTTTAATTAAAAATGCAAGTGCATTCCCCTCCTCTGTTTTCTTTTAAAATGGCTGGCAGGGAGGACGTTAATGGTCTTTCGACAAACTTCAGTTTTGGGAAGAGTAATACTTTACTGGGGGTCCTGACACTTTGCTAATGAGCACCGTCATTAGCCCTTAAACAGGGCTTCACACAGTGCATTTAGTGTCAACCCCGCCAAATTCATCTGAGATTAGCGGTACCTGCTGCGCTTGCAAAATGAAATATGGCTCCCCGCTTTCTCAGCCCTTCGCACAGTAATTGATTATGGATGTGAAGTAAGTCGAAATTGCAGCGTTACTCAAGCCATTACATACTTGGCCAGGCAGCGTTGGATTACGCTTTCAAATCCCTTGTTTATGTATTGTTGTTGAAAGCAGTGTAAAAGTGTCCCTGGTTGAGCATTCTTCGATGTGAGGAAAATGTTGTTTACCATTTCTAACAAGCTTGACTTTGTAGTTATGTTCTTTTCAGGCTATTACAGCCCCACCGTCTCTGCTTATTGTAAGCACGCTGGGATTGTTGGAAGAAGGTGCTGATAATAAAGAACAGGAGGAGGCAGGAAGCGAAGCAGGGAGGAGAAACAGAAAGGGTCTCTTTCAGCTCCTTTTTTCTTACTGGATTCTTGAACCTCGCGGCTCCAGGTGAATCAGGTCTCATTGGTATGCAAACACACCTTCTACTCGCCTGTTCCCGCACCAATTCTGTGCTCTCATCGACTTTCGCTTTCTCCTCTCTCACACATACACCGAGCATTATGAATACAGCACTGGGAGAGTGTGTTAATCTCAGGTTAGCGGAGTTCTTTTTCAGAGAAGAATGGTATCTCATTTTCCCACATGTGTGCACCAGCGAGGTTTTATTTTTTTCCTGACTTATGATTCGATGCTAATTTTGAAAGCATGAAAACTCAAAACCTTTGATTTCATTAAATTCTGAAGACACAACAAAGGCGGGAGGTAGGACAGAGAAGACGGAGGGAGGAGGAGAGAAGGAAGTCGAGGCAGAATGGGCGAGACAGAGAGAGACATCACAGTGCTAAAAGACTGAAGCGAGTCAAAGGATAAAGAGATGGGAGGCAGGAGAGCTGCGAGAGAGATAGAAGACAGTGAGATGGAGCCAGGAGCAGGTTACCAATTACTGGGTCACAGACTGGACGCTTTCATCTGTTGCAGCGGCAGAGATTGCACAGTCTACAACATGGATTGTGCGCATACTTGTGTGTGCATTTTATTCTGCTGCTCGTTTTTAACACAGCTGTTATAGCTGTGGACAGAGCAATTGACCCAAAAGTCTAGCAGGGGAGGAACTGTTCATTTATTTTACATGGCAAACATTTGTCCTTCTGCTGCCCTCTCACAGCAAGACTTATTTTATTCAAGAACCGTCAGCCCTGTGATTTTATGACCTCGGAGGAGAACAAAATACCACTAACCTGCGAGGTGATGTTCAGAAAATTAAATGTAAACTGTTTTAAAGATTAAGATGAGTTTGACTGACTCATTTTATTTAATTATATGTTTCTTTTTTTCAAGGAATAAAAAAGGGGAAAAATCTCTGATTTCAAAAACGCAACTGTGATTTTTTTTCTTACCTAGTTTATATTCTGTAAAAACAAATTAATTGAGGAAAATGAAGTCTAAATCAAGGCAATTATAGTTAATCAAATGCTACACATTCAAAACGTTATGTATTTTTATTATAATACATGTGTTTATTTACTAAAATCCCATATGCCCTCCATACAATAATAATTTATTACTGAATCTAATGAAAACTTCATCAATTCAAACAATAAGAACTAAACTCTGGAAACTGTCTGAAACCAAACTGAGTTAAAAACAAGATAATAATAATAGTATAAACTATGATAACCCTGGTGTCGATAAACTGATGATTAACATAGTCATTAATTGCAGTCCTACCTTTGATTTAACCTGTTTGCTTTGCTTTTATACTTAACTATCTATGCTCAATGTGCTGTGACGGGATCAAGACTGTATGGGTATCTGTCTGGTGATGGACGCTGCTGCTAATTGGAGAAACAATAGGCTTACCAGAAAGCTAAAGGCTAGTAACATCATCCCTTGCAGAGCTACCTAATACAGTACATGCATAAAAGCTAACAAGAGAGAAAGAAATAACAACAGATGTTCAGGTACATCTTTCACTATTGCAAATATGTGGAAGCTTTTTATTTGTTTATTTTTCTGCATGGGGAAATTTAGGTCACTTACCAGTCACTCACAGTGTTGCCTTACTGGAGACATTATAGTAGGACTTAGAGAACAGCTCTATTTTTAAGTGTCTAAGAAATACCTTGTAGCTATTTAAGACCTGCCCCAAACATGCAATGCAATAATGTTTTATATAAAGAGAGGGCACTATGTAGAGAAAAGCTCAGAAACACTTGAATACCTTTACTTGTGTCCACCTGAGCTACCACGCTCTGTTCTCCTTGGCTGAGTTTCCTGCACTAACTGTTTCTGTGTAAGACATCGGAGTCTCCTCTACGTTCTTCCTGCTTGAGTAAACATGGTCTCCAAGGGCCTCCACAACAATATTAGACCTAATGATTCTGTGGTTAGCGCTTACCTGTGAAGACGGAAGTGCTGACAACATTGCTCTCCTGACTCTCTCTGACAGCTTTGAGACTGATCTCATATTCTGTGGCAGGAAACAGACTGGACAGGGTGTAGTTTGTAACATCGCTGTCAATCATCACGCTGTCTACTCGACCTGCAGGGGACACCAGAGAGAGGCCAGCAATTGAACACCAAAACTGTCACTCTGATCTCCTTCTTCATGTACAGGGTACGCAGGGTATCCAGCTGGTGTTCGTTTTTTTTTTTTTTTGCATCACAGAGAAAATACTTAATAAATATGGAATTTTAATTAAAAATTCAATTACCTTTCACTGATAAAATGTTATAATTAATTAGTTGTGTGGCACGGCGCTCTGCTACAAAATGTATCTTACATCAGAGAGAGCCTCCTACAGCAAATGCCATGCTCATTTAACTGTAACAAGGAACAGCAGTGTGCTCTGTGTATGCTAATATAATAAATACCGTGTTATTCAAATGCACTTAAGAATAACATCACGGTTCGTAGTTAAGTGTGTGCTACCTCTGGCTGACTGGTAGGATAGCTTATAGTATTCAAACGGAGCCAGCGGTTTGATCCAAGAGATCGTCACGGCGTCCTCGGTGACATCTGACACCGTCATCTCTTTTGGTGGGTCCATGCCTAAAAGGGCGACGAGAAAGAAAACACTGTCATGTGTTTTTCAAATGGTCCACAGCACAAAACAAAAAAGATGAGCCCCAGCATATAATAGGAGCATGTTCTGTGCAAGGTTACAAAGCTAATTAAGTCATTTTCATTAAAATCTATAAGAAAGATTTCCCTTGAAGGCCTGAGTAGTTCAGTAACCCTTGTTCTGTCCACGTTTAATCTCCTCTTCATTACATTTACATATAAACAGAGCCGTCCTTGGGTCTGCGAGAGTGTGTGAATTTTTAATGCACATTTTTATTACGAACAAAACACCATCAAGAGATCAGTGAGGAGAAACTGAGCAGCATCAAGCTAAAAAAACACGACCGGCAGTGTTAGTGTTGAGGCTGAGCGGGGTTTACACAGAGGGAGACCCCTCCCCTGCTGAAATCCTGTTTTATATGTCTCCTCAGACCACTGAGCTGCCACAGAAAGGTTACGGTGAAAACAATTTGAACATACAATTAAAGCCCTGACAGGGCCTAGAGGAAAAAAAATGGAAAGATATTTAGACAGTGAGGGAAAAAAAAAGCATAAGAACAAATGAGAATGGAACAGAAAACGCAGATCAAGATGAAGAGATCGCTTCCATCTCCTGTTGTGGGCGATGGGTAAGAGCACTTGTAGACGACTGCTACACTCTCTCTGCCCTGATTTGAGAAGAGTTATGGCTATTATTCCTACGCAGAAAGCAGGAAATTTAAAATCTTGAAAGAGGACTAATTTAAAATCTGCTCATATGAAATATACTTGCATTAAGTCAAGCTGTGCATGTTTCACTAATAAAGTTTGCTTTGGCAAATATTGAACCCAAGAATAGTTGCTGTAAAAATGTATTCTGTTATAAAGGTTCCTGGGGGTGGGTGGGGTTAGAGATATGCAGCTATTCACCGCTACATCCTCCAAGAAGATTACAAGAGCATTTGCATTATATCAGCAAAGGTGGAGCTGCATCAAAGCATCAATTAAACTGACCATAGTGAGAAACTCTCAAAGCCGGATGGACCAAATGGTAAAACTGTAAAATTGTGGTTAAATCTTAACGCAAGTGTAGAAAGTGATTCAAGGCTACAAGCAGCCCTTCATCAGTGCTCACGTTCAACACGTGAGATCAAAGCAGGGCACCGAAATGATCACAGCGTAAAGACAGGTGCAAGAAATAGTGTACATCTGTCTCAAGATCCCCATCCAATTTTATCCCCTGAAAATCTGCCTCTGCTGTGTGCGTGAATGTAAAGAGAGAGAGTGCGAGAAAACGAGGGCTCCAAGCTGCCAAGGCGGTGTTTGAAACCTGCACGTGCAGGTGTTTCTGCCACCGATACTAAGTTAACATCTCTATTGTTTACTGAGGGCTCTCCTATTTTCTCCATTTGTCTCCAGCCCTCCCTTATTTTCTCGTTTCATCCTCTTCCTTTTGTCCCCCTCGCTACAAAGAAAGAGAACGATCCTCTTTCTTCCAGCTCATTGTCAAACTCTCCGGCAGGTTATAATACTGACCCTCTTCTCATTCATTCATCTCTCTTCTCTCTGAGATGTAAATAGCACAGTCGCAATCAAAAGGAAGAGGGAGAGCTTCTTTTCATAATCTGCCAATTAAACTGGAATTTAGAAAGTCTGTGGAAAAATTACACAGAAACACTGTAACGAATTAACGAGGGGTCGCGGTGGCACCGCTCAAGGTAAAATAGGTTAATAAGACATGGAGAGAAGCGATAGAGAAACTGTAATTAAGATGTAAAAAAAAAGAAGACAAGAATATATTTAAATGGGTGAATACACAAGAAAAACAAAACAAGCAGCTTTTCCTTTCTGCTACTGCGTGTCCTTCACTCCATTAGGCTGACACTTGTTAGTCACTTTTTTTTTTCTCAAACACCCTCCAACATTACATCAGCGTTTTTGAGGTTAGCTTTGACTGTGCAAACCTCAGCCATCTGATAACAAAGAGTAGCAAAACCTTTATTTTTGGCCCTGCATCTCTACATCTACATCCAACCAGAAAAAAAAGGGAGAAAAATGAAAAAGAAAAGCCTCCAAGGCAGTTTCTAATTACAAAAGTCATTCTGCTGTGGTGCTGCGCAAATGAAAGCCTAAAAAAGCATTTCTGCAAATACATATTTAATTTAAAATCACTTTGTATTTCCATTTCTTAAACTAATTTTCTTTCTTTTTCCTTTTACACGCTACCTCATACATGTTAATTCAGTATTTTGCTCTCCCAAAATCCTTTCTTTCCCGTTCCTCATCTGTGTTTTTTCTTTTTTACATTTGATACATTTGATTAGATTATGGATCTTTCTTAATTGTTAAGTAGATCAAGCTTAAGATAAATAAATAAATACTGGGTACTCTTTGTCATTTTACATGCATAAATACAAAGCATTGCTAGTTTAGAGCCTCTGTGGTGTGAGACTGTCTTGCATAATACTAAACTATTTATAATCCTTGGGGTCTTGAAGCATTAACCAGACAGAACCAGTTAGAAATGATACGCTGAGCTTCAAGAAGTTGGGATGATCATCTTTTTTCTTCATTTTCCAATGAACTGGGTCGCAGCTTAAATAACAACAGAATACAACGATTTGTAAATCTCATAAAGCCATATTTTATTCACACGAGAACATAAAAAAACATATTAAAGGTTTTAAGTCAGACAACAGTCAACAAAACTGTTTAAACATTTCATGTGTTTTCTAATATGACTTTATGGGTTTTGCAAAAACCTGCATTCTATTTAGATTCCTTTTTTTTTTTTTCAAATCATTCAGTTGAAGTTGCAGAAAAATGCATGCACTCTTGCCACTCAATGACAAACACAAGCACTATGACCCTAAGCGTGCATATCTACCTGGACAGGACCCCCACAAAGTCACAAACCTTTATTTTGCTGCTGATGTTTCTCTATTTTCATCACTTACAAATGTTTTTTTTTTTCCATCATTTAAGCAGCTCACCTGTAGTGAGTGAAGCTGTAATGGGCTCTGAAGCAACGTCCCCCTGTATTGTGATTAGACTGACGGTGTAATGAGTGGACGGCAGCAGCCCCTGGATCAGTGATCTCGTCTTGGAGCCATGCAGTGTCACCTTAGAGGTGTCGGTCCCGTCGGCAGAGCTGTAGCTCAGAATGAAGAGTTCAGCAGGCGGTGCTGGGGCGCTCCACGCCACTGACACCGAGTCTGAAGTCACCTCTGATAAGTAGAGGTGGGTTACAGGTCTGATTCCTGGAGGAATGAGTGGGTTTAGAGGTCACCGAGGAGCATTCAAGGACAGGCAGAAACCTGCTACGAGCACGAAATGTTAATGGGGAAACAAAACAGGCAGTCGCTGTCGTTAAGGAGATGACAGAGAAGCCGTTAAGTGATGGATGAAAGCCGTCCTCGATGATGTAACACATCGTTTATAATACAGTTGAGAAAATTAGCCTTGGGTGTAATCTTGATGGGGAAGGTGAGAGTCAAAGAAAACCACAATCATGTGGCAGTAATGAATTAATTGGTCATAAAAAGGGAAACTAATGAGATTACCCACCGTTAGGATGAAGATGTGATGGGACTGTTCATAATAAGAAAATGGAAAAAGGATGATGGTAGCAGATGCTGTTGTCAAAATGTATGACCTGGACGGGAGATGATGTAATGAATATGAAGTAGTGTACCAGCTGACGCAGCAACAAATGCAAGAGGACTTGAATTTAATTAGCCATGCGTGGATGTATAAGCAGGGGAAATGTGGCAACACTGGCTTCTCCTTTCCTGAACTGCCAGGATTACAGGCATCCTGTGGAGTTTCCTTTGCAATCAATCTTCATATGAAACCTGCATTGTTTACACTGCCCTGCATCTGTATTCTTCTTGGTGAACCGCTGCCTTTTATTATTCTTCACAAGTTGTCTGGATGCATTACTGCCGTGTGCAGTCAGCAGAAATTCTGTATCGCATAGACCTCACGATACCGTTCATGATCTCAACAGTGGTGGAGAGACAGGGTACGAAAACGATCCAAACGCGTCTCCAGAGCAGCGTTAAAAAGAGAAGATTGCGGTTACGCATTGATTAAGTATGAAAAACATGCAAAAAGGGTCGCGAGTCTGTCTGAGCCAAAATTCCACAGACACAATGAAGGTGCCGTTTTTGCTCAAGATGACAGTGATAACCAAGTTAATCTTTTAACAGCAAGTAAGACATGGCAGCAATGACCACACAGAGACAATGTGGGTGATGTGAGATGACAATGTGACTCACCATTGTAGGTATTAATGGAACTTTTTTATAAAGAAAATGATGTTTCCTTAAAAAGAAACTCTTGTCATGGATTGTGAAAAAACTTCAGCTTAATAGTTATTTAAAAAAAAAAAAGTTTTTATTCTCTCTAGTTGAGGAGTGGAGGATCTTATGAAAAGCAGTCTGTGGAAATAGACTACACTCTGAGTCTGAAAGGACATTGGTTAAAAGGTTAGAATATAAATATGCTATTAAACGCAAAAAATATGGGGTTTAACATCTTCGGAGGTTGGCCTATATTAGGGATCACATCCCAGTGTGACAAACTAAATAACTTCATAATAAACTGTCATAATTCCATAAACTACAATATATATGGACAAAGCTACAGTGACACTACCCGGTGGTTTGTCCTGTTTTAAAGTCTCGAGATGAGCATTTCAGTGACAAAGAAAGGCGGTTCTGACTATGAAACTGCACACTCACTGACTACTGACTTGTGATTGACTAATTAGCCATTTCATACCACAGTTAATCATATATTTTGCAGCGCAGTTTGAGCAAGATTTTTTAAATAAAATAATTAAATATGACTCAAAACAAGTGACTGATTGCATAAACTCATCAGCGTTTACAAGTGTTTACAGAGGTCAAGAGACAAAGCTGGTTCCCACAAGACACAGCTACTGCAGCTATCGCCATCTGGTGGCCTTCAGACAAAACGCAGGTCCGAATTAGCTTTATTTTTCGGACCCAGAAGCTAGGTCCATGATTTATTACCTTCTATGGTTACTCTTACTGATGTGCAGATTGTGTATTATATAACTCTTATAAATGAGCACATAAATGCTGGAAACATGAATGCAAATGAAATGAATGCATCAGCTGATTTCACCTGAGTGAAGGCTGACAGATGTCTCCAATAAGTTAATAGTGGATGAGAAGATAACAGGTAATTTATGGTTTGTCCTCTGATTCTCTTGATCTGTCAACATATCATTCCTTCACGTCTTTCCAGACAGTTAAAGTGGTGTTACCAAAGAAGTGCGAGATAACAAAAAGATTACAAGTAGGATGACATGATTATGACGCTGCGGCGGTGACAACAGCCACAATGCCCGCAGCAATAAAGAAAAAGAGATGATGATAATGACACTGGTACAGAAAGGAATGATGGCAGGTGATTGCATGTCCATCATCCCTGAAACTGGCCTTTGTGCACCTGAAACTCACGTAAAGCCTTCGGAAAAAATAAATAACAAAGAACTACCAGAGCGGAGAAGACTGACAGCAGGCCCGACATATAGTTGGGTGGATAGATGCGAGTTTAGGGGAAAACTGAGTGATTGAAAAGAAAGGAGAAACATCTAGCTGAAAAACAGGGTGAGCAGACAGCACCGAGCGTGACGGCAAAACGGAGAGAATGTGGTACAAACTGGAGTAAGAAGAAACAGAAACACAAATACATTGAGATGCAAAAGAGAGGTGCAATTAGGAACGCTTGTAACAAGCTCATTAGCGGGCTGGAATAATTTGCCTCTCCTAATTGCTCCTTCGAAGTCTTTCACGCTCCTCCATTTTCTTTAAGCGGGACTCCCCTCACCTGATGTCACACTTTAGTTCATTATATCAATCATTCAACTTCATTATACACTATACCATCTTTAGAAGTGTTCTCCAGCTTTCTGTAGTAATGGGCTGATATTTCATGTCTTTGTCTGTGCAGAGACGCTCGTGAGTGAATTTAGATGAGCTCTTTATGAAATCTGAACGGATTAAATGAGCGCTGTTTAGGAACGTTTAGTTGAAGCTGTTGCAATGAAAAAGACAAAGGGAGATTGTTTGTCAAGGAAATGATCTCATCATTATGTTATCTGTATGCACACCTCTGCTGATCTTCATTAAAAGCTTTATAGTTAGTCCTTCACTATATGAAATTAGACTACGCTCCATACCTGTGAAGGCGTCTATGGTAGCAGCAGTGCTCTGCTGTCTTCCTCTTCTTGCTGCTACAGTGATGGTGTACTCAGTCCCGGGCTCCAGGTCCTTCAAAGTGGTGGTGCTGATCTCTTTAGGCACCGTCAGCTACAACAGGGAAGATGAGTTAAACACAGTCCAGATCGGACAGATACATTTACAGTAAAGGTGCTACGATTTTCGTTTCAGTGTTCTTTACCTCATTAGTGACGCCGGAGGCTGATGTGTAGGTGACCTTGTAGTGGTCAATGGGGCCCTGGACTATGCCCCAATTCAGAGTGATGGTGTTGTCTGTAGAAGCCGTCACAGTCAGATTCATTGGTACATCCAGAGCTAAAACGGGGAAATCAACATTCAAAATATTAACACAAAACTCTAGCCCAGACTCATGTAACACTCTTACCCTGAAAGACACATCTGAGTGGGTGTACATCGAAAAAGTACATGACACTTAAGAGACCTTCCTCTTCTCCTCCTTCAAAGTCACAAGTATTTATATTAATGTTTACTTGTTTTCAGTCCTTTTCTCAACTGTTAGCCCCTTTACCACCTGCTGTCATTTGGGAGAATACTAATGTGCTGTTTCACCTACAGTACGTGCTTGTGTGCATTTGCATAAAACAAAATAAGAGTTCATGGAAATATTCACTGTTTCACATTTAAATTTGATATGTTATTTTCCTACATTTGAGCATTTAGAATGTTAGCTGGGCAACGCACGGCATCTCATAACATTAACCTGGGATCTATGAAATTGCGTTGGATTTTTAACAATATTTTCTAATAAATTTAGGGCCAGATTTACTAAACGAGGCAAAAAAGCGTGTGAACATAATCCCTAAACAGTGTTCACGGGTGTGGTTGATTTTGCAGGTGATTTAGAAAGATTCCTTTCACTATGAAGCACTTTGAATATCTGCATGATTAGCATCAGTAAATCAGTTTGCACACTTGAATATCCTCTTCTACTTAATTTGCACCTTGAGAAAGGAACTCCCAGGAATGCATATGAAACAGGGTCAAACATCTCCCAACCTTGTCATTGCACTCTTAAATACCAACAGCAATTTTATTTAGGTTAGCAAATCTAGCCTGATATGGTTAAAAACAACAACAAAAGCAAAATAAGATGTTGCTTTAATGATTTCAATGGAAACACAGTTGCTGCAACTGGTTATGTTTTTAGTTCATGTTTAGTTTCTGCTCTACTCTTGTCTACTTTGCATTGTTACCTAAGTCAATCTGTGTTGCAGTTCTCACATTAAAGGGCAGACCATTACCAATAAAAAATTTACAGCGTTTCCAATGCGTTTCCTGCATATTACCACAATCCTTTGACATTCTGATTTAATCTTTATTTATTTCTTGTATTTTTAAGTGAGTCGTTCTCTTCCCTGCAGAAGGAGTTTGCCCAGTGGATCATCAATGTTTAATCCTCAGCTACTCATCTGCCACCCTGTTTGCCCAAACCTTTGGTGTATCACGGCTCTTTAAGAGGTCAAAAAGACATAAGAAAAAACTTGATGTAAACGTGTGTTGAATGAAATGATTCTTTTAGCAGCTCTGGCTTAAGGTAAAACCGGCGCTGCCGTGAGGCTGTCGTCATAAACGGTTTTCTTAAAGCTCTGTAAGAGAAACGCGACAGCATTTTCAAAAGTTCAGAACGAGTGCAGGGAAAAGAGGCGTTACGAGCTTGTTTGTAAGACAAATGAAAGCATAACTTTTATAAAGTGCAGAAAACCTGTAGCCATTAAAATAACTGAGCCTGGATGAAAGATGTGCTTGGCAGTGAACGTGAGGGGAAAGATTAGCGAGGCACCTCCACGCACTCACTTTTCAAACAAAGGGTTAGGTTTTTTTCTCCTTTCAGCCAAACAACTCAACAACACAAAAAATATTCAAATAGAAGATCAAGTATAAAGGTAAAGAGAGGGCCATTAGTACAAAAAAATAAAAAAAAAAGTATGCATTATAACAGCTTTAAAATGTTCTAATGGGAACGTTGACCAAAGCTGACAATACCAAACACTTCTCGATAAGAGTACAAGTCACTGCAAAACATATTTTCCTTAATTTTCTAAAATGGCTTTTAGTAGTTAGAATAGGAGCGCCGACCCACAGCTTGAACTGAGAATTACACATATAATAACAAATGGGTCCACGAGCCTGCTGCGATGCTGCGATTTCCTGCTGTGATTTCTGTGTTGTACATGCGCGAGTGACTCACTGGCTTTTTTACAGTGGAGCACAAAGCATAATTCACTCACTCGTCCTGGCGTTCATTGTGGCTGGTGTACTCTGGTTGCTATCTTTCATGGCAGAAATGCCAATGCCGTACTCTGTGCCTGGAAGTAGGTCTGAGATACAAAGAGAGACAGAGAAGTGGGAACGAATTTAACACAAAATGCAGCAGGAACAAAAAAAAAAATAATCGCAGAGAGTGCCTCACATTCTTGTCCTCATGCAAAGTGCATGTAAATTAGACTGAGTTTTTTTCATGACAGCCCCAATTAGCTCGACACCGGTGATGAGGTCTCGGCAAATTTACACATAGCATTGTTGTGATTTCTAAAGAAATCTTTCTCTTTTTTTTTTAAACAACTACACAGCTGATCAGTTTCAAATCGGTTCAGTACATCCACAGAGAGGATCTCGAGCTACAGAAATAGAGATGAAGAGACGAGGAATGAAAAATAAGGAGGCGGACGACAGAGATTATTAGCAGAGGAGAGAAGGGGGAGAGGGAAAATGAGAGTGACAGAGAATGGATGAGAGTGAGGGAGAGCATTGATGGCAACGAGCGAACAGAATAACACGGGGACCTTTTGCTTCTATTCTTATGCAGGCCGTGCCCTTTCCAGCACTCTGGCCTTTCAGAAAAAAAACATCCCACCTGACCCCATCTTTCTGACAGCCTTTCAATACGCCCGCAGGACAACAAGCAGATACAATCAGTGGGCCGTCAGCCAAGTGTTAGCTCCGGAGATAATCTTGCCATGTAAAACACAGACACTTCCAGCTTCTTTGGTATATATTAGATGCATTGTGATACTGAAGGCATCAGGAAAAAGCAGAAAAAGGGAAAATAGGAACTCTACAAATGTCGAGGATAAATCATTCAAGAAAAAAAAGCAAAAAATTGATTATTCCTCACTTACCTGTGAGAGTAGTCTTAGTAGTGGCTCCCTCATTGCGCGGTACGATGACTTTGTCATACTGATCTCCTGCTAATGTGCTATAAACCACCTGGTAGCTCTCCACCTACATTTAAACACAAAAATATTTACGACATTAAAGCGAAGGTAATGCCTGAAAAAGAATGCTCTCGCTACACAAGACTTACACAAACAGTCAAAACTGAGTTGTTTTTTTTTTACTGTGCATTGTTTGGTTTATTTTGTCTCGGCACAGTGTGATGCTTGGCTCTTTGTCAACACCGCAGTGCAGAATCAGAAGGATGAATACATTTGCCGGCATCGAGACAGACTGTCTTTATAAGTCTGAATGTGTGGTTGGCGAGCCCTGGAAATATCATCGTGACAGCTGAGTAAAACGCAATTTATCACATTTTCATTCACAGCAAAAACATTCGGTGACCATTTGCAGCGAGTGAAGCGCTTGCTCCAGTGCTCTAACTGGCATTTTCCAAGGCAGCGAAAGGCAGACGCGTCTGTGTGTGACGATAAAGTGTCCAAGGAGAAAAAAAAAAAGAAAAAGTAGGAGGAATAAAAAAAAAGCTTTTTTTTTTTTTAAACAATTTAAGAGGAGTCATAATGTCAGAGGGATTAAGAGGAAATTAGTTGTTTTTTATAAAAGAGGGCAAGGTAAACACGCAGCAGGGTCACTGATATAAGATGTGCCTGCAGTATGAGAGCCAGCAGAAGCTTAATGCATTTCAAGATGGTCCATTTTGCTTATTTAATGCAGAGAAATAAAACAGCAACTTTGCACAGTATTATACATTCAATGACAAGTGAAAGGTAAACCATAATGGTGCATCATAGGTAGGTGTTAGGCCATCACATGCCACCAGAACTGCTTCAAGTACCTGTGTATTGATTGGCTAAGGTCTTCTGGTGAACCACACTGGCTGTCAGTGGGTTCTGAGATTAAGATTGTTTTTGTTTGTTTTTAAGTTGCTAAATAGGTTAGCAACTCCTTAACTTCCTGATCTTTCAACAGTGCACACTCCCAATAGATAATTAAGGTCAGCTGACCAGATCTATCTGCCACTGATTCTGACTGAGGCTTAACACTTCGTGTTTTACTGCTCCTACTGTTTTAATCTTTCAGTTGTACAGCACTTTGTTCAGTGCGTGTTGTTTTTAAATGTGCTTATAAATAACCTGATTTGACTTGACAGCATTTGCCCATTTGGTGTTTGATGATGGTGATGAAAAGGTTGGATATACATTAATTGACCTGACTCCCATAGTATGATTCACACGATAATTCATAAAGGTTAAATCATCCAGTAAGGCCACTGACCTGTGGATCAGGAAGATATCACCTCCATGTTTCATGGGAGGACAAAGATGATCGCTCAGAACAATTTTGTATTGATTTACATGTGAAGCCACATCAGCACAATCTCGCCCACAGACACCAGATCTCACTGTACAGGTCAAGGCTTCAAGTTTTTCCCTTTAATTTGTCCAGCATCATTAAGTTCTTATCACTCAGTCATTAGCATGTATGCAGCACTTCTATGTTGTAAACTCTCTCGTTATTATGGTTGCCCAGTCCACACGAGGAATTTTGCAAAGTTACGATCAATCCTGAGCTTTAGTGGAACTCAGACTATCATTCATGCTTTTATTTTCTCAGTTAGATCATTATAATGGTCTTTAATCAGGCATCAATCAAAAAGCATAAATATGCAGCAGCAAGACGTCTTACAAGAACTAAGAAAACTGAAAATATTACGCCAGTCTTAATGACTAAACACTGCCTGCCCATGACTTTTAGAATTGATTTGAAGATTTTACTCATTATTTTTCAAGCCCTTCATGAATTGGCCCCTGAATTTATACCAATCATATCTACCAACCAGTGTGCAGCCTCAGCTCCTCAGGCAAAACCTGATAACTGGTCCCACCTCATGCTTAAAAACAAAAGGCAATCGAGCGTTTGCTGTTGGGGCTCCTTTTGTTGTGGAATGAACTGCCTGAGGAAATCTGGCCTCATCAGTACCTTCTTTTAAATGACTGCTAAACACTTTTTGGAGGAAATTTAAGCACGGATTTGATATTTTCTGACATTCCTAGCTTAACTCCATGTTATCTTCTAACTTCTAAAGTTTCATGTTGATTTTAAGTCATTCCTTAACGTGGAATCATCCTGTATTTTATTCCTGTTCATATACTGACGTTGCACTTGAGTCCAGCATAACTTAATATATAAATTGTTTTGATCATTTCTATCTAGTTTGTTCTTTTTTCCTGTGTTTCTATTACTTTGTAACACTGGTTTTGATCATTTTTACAAATAATGTTTATAATCATTATTAATTTTATTAGATAATGTTATGCTAGGTGATTTAATGTATTACACTGCATATAATTCTATATATTTGTCATGAGCTATAATAATATATATAATTAATATAGCATCAGATGCACTTTTGTAAGTATATGGAAGCCAAAATAAGGAACAACAGATGCTTTATCTCCAAGATGTTGAACATTATAAAGTTAAAAAAAGAGCCGGACCGATACAGGATGTTTACGACCAACATCGATATTTGGTCTCTTAAAAATCTGATTATGTTTTCTCTCAGACATAGATTTTCCGAACATTTATTATGTGTAGTTGTTTATTAGTCCTTATTAAGAATATATTATACTGCAGTTTAAAAATAAACATATTAAAATTATTGGTTTATTTTCTCTACTTGGTTGTTGTGTTGTGTATCCAACAGGGAATGTGCAGAGTGCCCTCTGGTGTTGAAACATAGTAACATAAGCACTTATAACATGGTTGAATGGTGTTTCTCCATCTCTTCTTTACTCATTTTTCATAGTCATTGGCAATTATGAAAGCAGCCACTAATATACTGGCAAATACCTCATATTGGCCATATATTAGCCAGTCTCCAGAACACTTTTGATACTTCATATTATCTGCAAATTTTTGGTAATCGTGCAATCATGACCAAGTCAAGCCAGTTTGCTTCAATCAGAACACGCACAGTTAAAAAATGTCAAAAGACTTCCTACCTCAGCTTCACTGTTATCCCATTCGAGCTCGAGTGTGGTAGAGGTCTTAGACACGAGTCGCAAGTTCTTGGGGGCATCGATCTCTGAGAAAAACGATAAAGCTGACAATGTTGGGGACACTGAGACCCATTCTCAGAGATTGTGAACAAGCAAACAACAAACACAGGTCACATTAAATTGTCAGTTAGTCATATTTAGCTCTTGATGTTCATCAAACACATCTCTCTTTGTATATTCTATAAGGTGTATCCTCTTCAGTTTTCTGTAGATTTTACTTCAAGTGACAACCACAAATGGATATTTAATGTGTAAATATGGCATCAGCATGGAAAAACAAATCAACATAATGTCTCCATAAATAAGTACTTTCCTCAGCACAAACTTTAGGAGTGAAAACATTCCCCTGAACAGATGTTCACTACTCCCTCCAATACAGATAAACAGTGTGGCGCATATTAGGCCATATGTCATTACTGTTCTACTCTCAGAGGCAGACGCAGGATCACACACACCAGTATCACCACATCTGCTTGCTGTCAGACCTCACCGGTAGTAAATTCAGTAGAAATAGATCCGCTCTCGTTTCCTCTTCTCACGCCGCTAACTGTCACCTCGTAACGCGAGCCAGGACGCAGGACCTGTGGAGAGGAAAAATAACAAAACAACACAAGCAGTTAGTCTGTGTATAATCTCTTTGCATTATTTTTTTCATGTATTTGTTTTCTATTTGTTTTATCTCCAGACACAGAAAGCAGACAGACTGTGAGGTTAGATCGTTTAACAAGCATGGCAAGTACAAACACACAGACACACACACATGGATGTACTGTTAATACTATACTCGTGACCTATATTGACTCATGCCAAGTCTCACTTCAAAGCTCACACACACCTGCAGAGAGTACTGGCTAAGTGTGGGCTGGAGGCGGAAGGTGGTCCGTGGCCCTTCTCCTCCCACGAGGCCGTAACGCAACACAATCTGATCAATCTTTGCCCTCGGTGGCGTCCACTCGACAAATGCCACTGTGTCCGACACGTCCCGCACAATCAGCTTAGTGGGACCATCGATCACTGCAAAACAAAGAAAATGTCTAATTATAAGGTCCCTTGGTGATGTTGTTACAAACAAAGCACAGTCATCAGGGTGCGGTTTCTTTGTCAACCTTTCCAAACTTGGGTGAAGTACATGTCGACCAGGCTGGGTGTTAATATTTAATGCCAAACTATTGCTTGACAATTACTGTTGCAAGTTAGAGCTTATGATCTCTTAAGTTTTCATAATGCACTTCTGTATCTCAAATGGCCATAATAAGAGTTTTATCATAGTTTAAAAAGGTAAACTCTCATGCAGCCAGTTCTCTATTCATTATATGCAAAGTGAAATACTTCAAGCCTTTTTTCATTTTAATTTATATGATTATAGTTCATGAAACTCATAAATCCACTATCGTGGGTTATTAGAATGATTACAAGGACAATTACAACATCGAGCTTTTTTTCTTGCAGTTCTTATTAGGATTTATGGTTTGAAGAAGTGTCACCTTCTGGGCAATAAAATAAAATAAGGCAATGCAGAAGTAAATGGTCACTCGAGGATGGCCCCAAAGCAAATCAATCCCCACACACTCCCACATTAATAGAGATAAAAATAATCTGGAGAAATAACTGTCTGGTTTTGGATAGATAATTTTTTCTGTATGAGAGGTGACTTTCTTTATGGCTTAAGAATCTAAAAAGCCTTAAGGCTAAGATGTATTTATTATTAGAGACATGGTTCCTTTGACTGATTGGTGCTGCGAGCTGTGCGCGAATTCAAGGCACTTAACTTGACCACTCAACCAGTGTTGGTGCTTTTCGGGGCATTTTAAATGTAATTAAAATAATATGGCTTGTTGAGCAGCTGATTTTACTTCTGTAGTTTTTAAAAAGGCTTCAAAATGCCTGAATACATAAAGTAATAATATATAGACTCTAGTTTAGACCAGTTGGAGACACATCCCTATAAAGAAACTGTCAGTTAAAGATAAACAATTATTTACCGAAAAACATTTAAGCTGATCCAAAACAAACTGAACCCTTCAAATGTAATCTAATCCTAAGAAGATGTAGTGTCATGGTCTTGGTCCTTTTGGACTTCTATATTCTTCATTAATATTTAATATTCTGTTTGGTTCTTAGTTTGATTGTTTATTCTTGATGGACCTTTGCTTACGAATCTTGAGTTTAAGTTCTTTGTTTCATTTCATGTTTATTTTCCTCTTCGTCTGAGCCACAGGAGGAGATTTTGGGATGAATGAAATAAAGCTTGAAAACTGGAAAAACAAAAAAAACAGAAAACAAAAAAGGTTGACTGCATAAAACCTACACAAATAATAAGTACCGGTAAACTAAAATTCTCAAATACATATATTTGGTTTGGATAGAGACATTATTCACTGGGAAATTACAATGCAAGAGTAGAGTAGGCATGAAAGTTGATGTTCACAGTCACTCCAAAGTTTCCCGAGTGCTGGATGTGGATTTGATATCAGTGAAAGCTGTTCTGACAGCCAGTTGTGAAAAACATATCAGACCTGACACACGCTGAGACAGTACGATTTATCTGAGCGAGGTGTTAAAACATAAGCCGTGATTGAAGTCTTTCCATGCTGATTGCTAGAAAACAACACTTATCAAGTGCGCAGAGCTCAAAATACATCAAGGGAAAACACAAATGTCTGACATTGGAGGGATTCACTAAACATTTTCTCTGCACTTGTTACAGCATCAATGCCAATACGCAGACATTTTGTCAAGGTAATGGGGTGTTAGAGAGTGTGATAATTAGCACTTTATTTCATTAACCTGTTAATTCTTTCTGCAGAAGCTACGGTTTAACATCTGCTGCGTTTAACATATTGTCTGGGAAAATGTAGGAGCGTTTGATCCCAAATTGAAACTTTTTTTGCATTCACGCACAGTTCATGCCACTTAATTCTAAGTAATCAGCTGTTTGTTTCTGTTTGAAAAATGCATGAAATTTTTAAATGTTGAAGTACTGACCAACAGAAAACTCCACAATAGATAGTTCAGTATACATGTTTTTTAATTGAACGCACCCCACGCTGTGCTGTAAAGCTATCATTATTTTCCAATGCCCGACCCTGTGGGACCTCAGCTGAAAGGCAGATCTCACACACTAGGTGATGTAGAGCCAGTTTGATTTACTTTCAAATCTTTTTTTTTTCTCTTCTTTTTAGTTTTCTGAGGTCTAAATAAGTCTCAGACTAAGGCCTGACATATTGCAGGTCCGGCCTGAATCTTGATGTATTAGAAATTGGCCCCAAGGGTCTCGTCCTAGAAAACATCCTAAAGAGGAAGACAGTTTCTGAGAACAAGTTCCCAAACATCAGCTGTGCTCACTGTCTGGCTTTCCTCTGACTCCTCATGCCGCTACGCTGTCTCGGAGGAAGGATAAATTGTTGCCATAAATTATTTAGTTACTTCAAATTTGTCTTTTCCTCTTTCTTTATCCAATAAGGTGTCATAGAGTGGGCTGCGGTGAAAAAATAATGAGCGGGGGCCATGAATTATTAATCGATACTTAATTACAACCCCAGAAATGAAGAAAGACTTGACAGGAAATTGATGGTGTTTTGACTGTGCATATCAGAGGCTGAATTGTTATGGAGGAGATTTGAATTGGATCTATTACAGCTGTCTAAGTAGTGTCGCATGGGTGAGGAGTGGGGGAGGTGGGAACGGCGGGGGGGTTCAATACTTCAGTGAGGTTTACGTCAGGGGCCTAAATGGTTTGCAGAGCAAATACGTCAAGGTGACACTGGCTGCTTTGCTGAGCATACAGTGAGTGTGGCGAGTGCAGGGAAAGCTGTGCTACGGTTTATGTTGAAGTGATTGGCTAATTAATTAATTAACAGAAAACTGTTTGTAAACATTTATGCAATTTGATTAAATATTTAGGTTTAGCACAAAATATGCTAAACAGTTGCTTTTTTTCAGTTTACAATTACAGGGATTTAGCAAAATAAACAAAACCCAAAAAATCATCAGGCTGAACTTATTCTTTGGCCTAATCACGTTCCCAGTCTACTGAGGATAAAAGCTGATGTAGTTTAAAAAGGTAAAAAAAATTGTGACAACATTTCCTGCAACCCTCAAAATTGTAAAGGAGATTCTGAAATGGGTGGTTGAAAGAATTTATGGTTGATCAGTGTCGGATTTTCCCAAAAAGCTCATAATCGAACATTTAAAGCTATCAGAGCTTTATATTTTACTATTTTATGAAAAAATATTGGCTCATTTTCAATTTAAAGGCAGTAACATATCTTTAAAAAGCTGTGTGCAGCATCCCTTCTTCTTCTAACAACAGCCTATAAACATCTGGGAACTCAGCAGTCCCCGCTTTTGTCTGATATATGATTCACTCAACATTTGTGGGTCTTCTTTGTTTTATTTTTCATGTTTTTAAGTGTTTAAACTTGGAGAAACTCTTCTACTATGAAGCTATATTGTTGTAATAGCTGCAGTTTGTCGTTTAGCATCGTCTTGCTGAAATATGCAAGGCCTTCCCTGATAAATATGTCATCTGAATGGGAGCACGTGTTGCTTTGAGACCTGTTCACACCTTTCAGCATTCATGGTGACCTTGCATGTGTGCAAGCTGTCAGTTGCACAGGCAGTAATGCAATGCCATACCATCAAAGATGCAGGCTTTTGAACTGAGGACTGATGACAAGAAGTCATCTTTAGTCCCTCTTTATTCCAGAGGACCCGGCGTCCGTGTTTCTCAAAAAGAATTTCAAATTTATCCACAAAACAGTTTTCCACTTTGCCTCAGTCCATTTTAAACGGGCTTCAGCTCAGAGAAGATAGTGGCATTTTTTTTTAACACCACCACATATGGCTTCTTCTTTGCATGACAGAGCTTTTACCTGCATCTGTTGATGCCATTGTGACCTGTGTTCACATATAGTGATATTTGCAAGTGTTCCTCAGTCCATGCTGTGATTTCCATGCTGGCTGAGGTGTCTGAAGATCACGCACAGTACTGAGTTTCAGACTTTTCCCTGGTACTCTGATATCTCCAGATTCTCTTGAGGATATTATGCACGTACGTTGTATGACAACACACAATATTCTGAAGTTGTTCCCCAATTTGTAGATGCAGTGTTTTTACAGAGTAGAGAACCATAATTAGGTTTAAAAAGATGATCTTTTTTTTTTTTTTTAGTACTACTTACTTTTCAATGCTTTTGATGACCCAACCCAACATTTTTGTGTCATATTACTGCCATCAAATTTAAAAAGAACTAATATTTTTCTAATATTAAAATAACCCAGTTTAAACATTGTATGAGTTTTCTATGTTCTATTGTGAATAAAACATGGATTTATGAGATTTGTATATCATGGCCTTTTGTTTTAATACACATTTCACACAGCAGCCTAACTTTTAAAAAATGTTGGTTATAATATCATAGCTAATTGTTGCTAATTTACAGCTTCCAGGCTGGATACATACATGTTGTGACAGTAGCTGTGACTGGCTGGCTTCGCCCCTGGTCCCGGAGGGCCACCAGGTTCACTGTATATTCTTCGCCTGGCCTCAAACCAGTTTGCACAAACGACGTGATGGTGCTGGGCAGCTGTGTAGTCATCCCTCCATCATTATCCTGGGAAAGAAGCAAGGATTAAAGTGACAAAGGGGAAGAGAGAGATAGAGAGAGAGATCCTATCTGTTGCACAATGTTTTAATTTTTCAGTAAATGTCAGCAACTGTGTGGCACAAACGGCGTCTCTCAGTGAAGGTAGAAATAATATCCTCCCCCAATGAGAAAACGTCTGCAGCTAATTTCCATGCAGTACATTTTCTGTGTCGTATGCTTAATACTTTTGGAAGTTTAAGCACATTACATTCCCAAACCTAAGACCAAATGGGCTAGAATGATATTTCTCTGGCCATGTTCTGCAAAGGCAGCACTCTGTGCATTTCCAAAGGCCTGTCACTCATCCATACAGAGTCACAGCCATTCCCAGCTGTTCTCAGAGAGCCAGCGCTGCAAATGCACTACCTGCCATCAGACAGATGTTACACCCACTGCTGGTCCGAGATCTCCAAACCTCTGCGCTTTGACGGTTGGTAGTTAAACAGAACATATAACAGCTTGCTGCTTTCCTGAATCAAATCTGTAATTAGAGATGTAATCCATTTAATCACCTCAGTTAAATTACCAGGGTGAGCAGTAACACACACAATGGTAATGTTCCAACAACAAGTGGTGTTCAATCTCAATAATAATACAGTTTCATGGAGGTAATGCTAAATTAAGCAAAATGAATCACCACAAAAGTATATCCCACTCCCATCTCATGTGTCACTTTGCTCGTAATTAGTTATCATTATCTGTGCCGACAGGATCGCTTTGACAACTTAGTCCCTTGTATTTTATTGCTTCCGTTTCACAGGATGAAAAGAAATTAACTGCCCATTCATACATTCACTGTTTTTTCTTTTAATTGTTTGGATCAGACAACACTTAAGTTTCTTTTTTTAATGATAAAAACTAGTGTGAAGTAATCACACCTCGTGTGATTAGGTAGAGGATCAGTAGGGGGTCCATTGTCCCTCTACGAGGGACACTCCCACAAGGCTTAAATATGGGACTCTCCACCATTTGACCCTAGAACTGAAGAAGCTTCTCGGATGAGAGGTGAAACGTCTTCAAGCAACCTAAAGAAGTCCAGACGCCTTTTTTCTTCACAGCTCCTTAGACTACGATGACCTGGATGACTGAGAACCTTCACAGACACTAGCGTTAAGTGTTTTTAGTCCTCTCACAGTTCAGAGGAAAAATGCTGTACAACAATCTAATCTATCTAATTTGTTTGTAGTTACTTGGGCTGAAAACTTGTGTGCGAAAATCATTCATTACCTTTTTTAAATAGACAGCAACAGACGTAATGAGGAAGATTGAAGTGTTCCCCCAGCCCGACACACAAAAGTACAGTCTGTTATTCAAAGTTACAGTGACACTGCTTCCGGAAAAGACGTTGCCGCCTTTCTTTTAAATGTCATTTTTAATACTGTGAGCACAAATATCAAAAAAATCATCAACTTCTTTTGTCTTAAGTTGAGAAGCAATTTCTCAAAGACAAGTAGGAGAAAGTGAACAACATGTGTGCACATGCTCGTTTGTTATCCTCTCATTTATTAACACAATTCTTTTTAATGTGAGAAAAATAGACTTGAATTCAAGTTTTTTAATGGTTGCATTTTTTTTAAGTTGAAAGAGTCCTTCCAGAAAACAAACATGTCACTACTGAACACAAAAATTGCTTAAATGACAATACACGACTGCAATACCTGTACAATAATATCAGCTCTTGTATTCAGTTGTCGACTGACTGACTCTTCTGCTTGTTCTTCTTCTTGCTGCCTTTCATCTCATCCTATCCCTTCAATCCTTTTCTACTCACCAACCTCTGCATGTCGGTGGTTTTCATCTTTTCCTCTTGCCTGGCAGCTCCATCTTCAGCATCCTTTTTCCAGTGTATCTACAATCCCACCCCACCTCCACCCATCCAAACCCTCTCAGCCTTCCTTCTCTTTCTTTGTCTGCTCAACCTGAGCCGTCCCTCCGATATACAACTGCCTTTCTTCGTAGTGTTATCTATTTTTTATTGAATTACAAAATACAACATATGAGATGTTGCAGTACTGCACACATGCAGTACAAAAACCCTTGCAGCATATTTCATTATGAGAATGTACCATATATACTGTGCTATAGCTGTTTTTAACACTGTTAATGGTGGGTCCTAAAGCTCCCCC
>VUQR01011931.1:25729-42793 GCA_015108515.1 Hemichromis elongatus
GCTCCAACCCCCCCCCCCCCCCCCCCTCTCTTTGTTTCCTTTTTACAGGGTAGTGAGTTTTGTGTTTTGTGTTTGTTCGCATAGGCCAAAGCTTTCATGCCTACTTCCATTACAAGATTGTCAAAATTCACAATCCCTACTGCTGGATTAAACCCACCAGGGGTGGGACTGCCAACTCATAATATGATTTCCCCTGCGGCTGGATAGAGAGGGAGGGAGGGAAAGCAAGGCAAGAATATAAAAAAAGAGAGAGAGAGAGAGATGAGAGAGAGGTGAAACAAAAAAGGATGGAGGGCAGATTCAAGGGGTAGAAAAAAACTGTTACAGATTTCAACCAAGGGGTGTTGGATGGAAAATAGAAACAAGGGATTAGGTGGAAAGGGCCAGAGGGATGGGAGAACACAACAGTGATGAGACATGAAGGAATGGACAGGCAAAAGGAGGATGGGAGCACTAAAAGCAATAAAATAAAATTAAGATGAGCACTTTTTTTTTTAACTTACTCTGCTTAAAAGGGCTTGAATAACAAACACACAAAAGCATCTTAACATCAGATTTGAGGCTTAGTGCCTGGCTGGACCAAAGCATATCTCCCTTGAGAACACCTTAAAGGAGAAAACCAATTACTGTGAGAGGGGACAAGATTAGAGTTCAGAGTACCTGAGTTTACAGCAGGAATTAGAAAGAGAAAGGCTTTTGCTTTTTGGCTTTGAACCTGGCCCTAGTATGGCTTTGCGAAGGGTTATTCAGGAAAAAGAGTTTAATGGCTCATCCATCTAATAGCCAATAAGCTTAAGAATATCCGCTCGTTTAATTTGGTATGGGCTTTAAACCCCCAAGAAAACCTAAATCCATGCAGTTTTCTCCCCGTTTCTACAGACATTCAAAGCTAGAGCACGGCATTTAAAAACAATTATTTCCTATCAAGATTTCACAAGCAAAACCCTGAAAAATAAAGAGAGTGTGCAAATATGTACCTAAACCATAAATAAGTCTTTCTTCCTTCCGTTCATCTCACACACACACGCAGACATTAGGCAGACCCGTGCACAATCGCTTCTGAATGGGCAGATGTCACACGTTGCTGTTTTGCTTTTCTGGCACTGTTTGTGATAAAAAAGTTTAAAAATTCAAACTCTGAAGCACCATCGCAGGCATCATCCAATCAAATCATATTGATTCAAATGTTAAATCAGAGCCATTAACCAATGAAATGCGCGGATGTGCTAAGAGAGGTTGCCTTGGCATATGATCATTGCGGTGAATAATCAGCCTCTTGAACAATCAAAGCTGAAATAGCTTTGGTCTTCTTCACAGATGGCCGACACCCAACAGCAGCCCTAGAAGTGACAGTAGCTGTGGTGACAGTAAACAGTTACAACCTATTGACAACAGTCTGCAAAGCTCGCAGTCAGCTGTGAATAGGACTTTTGCAGAACCATATTGGAACTGTATTTTCAGCATCTGTGGTGTAGAGTGACATAAGGAGGAGTGTCAATTCCATTCATTTAGATTCAAACAGTTTTTTTGTACCTTAGGGATGAAGCTAATCTCCCATCCATCGAAGGAATAGTAGAAGGGCTGCCAGTGGACCTCCACTGATGTCTCCATGATGGATTTGAAGACTAAAACATCTGGACTTGAGAGATCTGAAGGAGTAGAGATATCATTGTTCTTCAGTCAACCAACAGTCCACAAATCACAACTCTGCCTAATGCTTAAAAAACTCTCTTCTGTTGTGTGGCAGTTGGATTTATTTTAAATATACCTAGGGTTAATTTAAAAAAAAAAAAAAAAGAAAGAAAAATGTGAACATATTTTTTTAAAGGTTTTTAATGTTTTTTTTTAACTTTGGATATGTGAAAGTTTTCATAGTTTTCATGATATATAACTATAACAACTCCCACTCATTCTTTAATTTTCAAAGTGCTATAATTAAATGTTTCCCAACAATCTTTCCAGAAAATCTAATTAAACTTTTTAAAATCAAGTTTAGCACAAAAATAACGCCCAAAATAAATCATATTCTCGTTGAAAAATTGTTCCATCAGACCAAATTTCCTAAACCTAATACTTAAACGTCACCTAATACACCGATCATACAATATTTTGCTTCCAGTGGAATGAAAAACAAAGAGCGTTGGTAAGAATGAAAGCAGTTGGCGCATTTCCATATCAGCTGCAAGGACCCGGCATTAACACCTGACAGTACGTGTGTGTGAGTGACACTAAGCAGTTGTTACAGGTGAAAATCACAGACAATTTGCACAGACAAGCAAGTGGTATTCTCACTCTGTTGACACAGAGAAACATCTTTGGGAGGATTTGACAAAAAAAAAAAAATAGTGATAGACACGGTGTGCACATTTGTTAATGTAGGCTTGCACGTGCAATATTCCAGGAGCCCGGGGATATTACGTGAAGGAAAACTGAGATATTAAATTGCAAAACAAAGATGCTTTCAGTGGCTCATTCTGTTGCACCACAAGGAAACATTTTGGAAAAAAAAATACTAAAAAAACATACAAAAACACATGATTGCACTTACAGGTCCAAACAGTAATACTGGCAGGAACGCTGATAGTGTTGTTAATGACAGCAAACACATTGATGTTGTACTCCATGCCTGCTTGGAGCTCCAAGATAGTGCAGGTAGTCGTGTTGCCGGGAATCCTTATCTCTAGCTGCACACCTGACAGGGAGACAGGTGAAGAGATATACACAGATACACGGATGTGCTGCTTTTTAAAAAAAAAAAAAAGGAGATGTCGATGCTTTCAAGAGATTTCGAAGCAACGGGAAGTTAACTCACGGCTGTCCTTGCTTTGAAAGGTCAGCGTAGATCTGTACTTACCTCCGGGGGTGCTCGGTGTGTAGGTCACCAAGAAATCTGTCAGCACAACTGACCCCTCCCACTCCAGCTCAATGGTCTGATCTGTCACGCCTCGAACCTTCAAGTTCATGGCGGGTGCAACTGTTCAAAGAAAAACAGAAAGCAAAACAATTGATTTTAGTTTTTTTTTTTACATATTTATTTTTGGTGTTGCAATGAAAAACATAAATCTTACACTAGTAATGTGCTACTGTAATATATGTGTGATGAATAAATAAATAAATAAACACAAAGAAACTGAAAAACAGGCTTGAGCGGTTCCATCTGTCTATCAGCAGCAGAAAGATGAGCAGCCGGACAATCTGTCCCTTCATCAGGCTGACGCTGAAGCAGAAAGTTACAGGATTAAAATAGTTGTCATCAGCTTAGCGGGGAGAAATAACTACTGTTTTAACATGAAGGTTTAATTAACAAGTGTGCTGATTTTTTTTTAAAGTAACAATTGGAACCATATTAATTCTTACAAAAAATATTAGTTTATTTGTGTGATTTAAACAGTTATCTGTGGAGATTTCTTTAGTAGATGCCAAAAAAACCCGGAAACAAAACAAAGAAATGAGGAAGAAAAAAATGCTGGGGGCCTGCGGTGAGGTGTGACTCACAAGAATGGCAATCTGTCTGCTCTGTGAGATGGGCGAGCGACAGACTGCTTCCAAAAATGCTTTCTGTGTGGATTCGCCTACTGAGAGCATTTAGTAACACGAATTAATATAAAGGTTGCAATTTGCAACAGAAAGTTCACATTGCATATGCCATTATTTCAGTGTGAGAGAGCG
Organism: Hemichromis elongatus; assembly: GCA_015108515.1. NCBI lineage: Eukaryota > Metazoa > Chordata > Actinopteri > Cichliformes > Cichlidae > Hemichromis > Hemichromis elongatus. The sequence continues at coordinate 29,399 of VUQR01011931.1, forward strand.
GTCAACCAGGTTGCGTATCCCTTGCTGTAATCCTTTGGTGAGCCAGTTTAAGCGCAGCCTGTCCGGTGAGTTAAGTACGTCTGACATTCAAACTCTACAGATAAAAGATAAGTTTACATGAGAGCTGTTGCATTATCACCTCATACAGATCAGTCAAAGGGCTAGAAAATGTAAAAGCAGTCATTAAAGTCTTACTTCGTGAGCTACTCATGTAGGAAATATGAGAACTGGTGTATTTTTTGTGAAAACTTTTTAAAATAAACAGGCTTGGTATAGTGGGTTATACCGTGAGGGTGCACGTTCAACACAGGCAGACTTAAAACCCCGGTCAGAAACGATGTTAGTTAGTTATCATTTTTCTTTATTAACCCACACGTTCGGCTTCAGGCTCTGTGCGTGCTCCCATTTAAAGGAGGTGTTTGACCCATCGTTTGACTTTTCGTTCTCAAAAAGTGGATCGATTCAGTGCCGCCTACATCAAGTCAGAGACACCGTCGGACCAACAGGTGATCGAGATCGAGTTGGAAATAAAGTAAAAAAGCAATGCTGGAGGAAAGCTGTTTCTCTTGCGAATTCATAACTTACATCAATTAAACCACTGCTAAGTTCAGCACTCTGTACGATATTAGAGCTTCCATTTATTTCTCATGGGACGAATGCACATTAGGGATGGGAAAATTTTTACATTTAAACATTAACATATACTCAGTATGTTATGGTTTGATGCCATCCTATAGCTTAATGACAGAGACCTGGATCGGGTCTCTTTAGATTTGTGGCCACAAAGGGAAATTCATCCGACCACTGTTCTTGGTAATAAATATCCTTCTGACAGACTGATCTGTTTTGTAGTCTGTGTTTTGGCTGCAGTTTCAGCACTGTGCAACTGAACTGATGTTAAATTAGTACAAAGTATAAAAACATATCGCTCCACTATTTGTATCACATTTGTCTCATCGTGTGTGCAACTTTTCCACAGTTGGCTAAACAAGCTCAATGTGTAAACAGTATTTATTCACCAGAGAATATATGTCACACTTACACCGCCGCCAAGCAAAGGACTCACTGAAAACATGGCACTTCCACTCGATTTATACCAAAACTAACTAAATAAAGCAGTAACTTAACACTTTCTTTGAGTCGGGTTATGTTATAAGTTACGGCAAGAAAGACATAACCATTCACCAATTAACCCAGCATGCATGTCTTTAGAGTGTAGGAGGACTTCAGGGTACACAGGGGCAAAACGCAAGCACAACACAGAAAGGCTGCAGATGTGATCTTGCTGTGAGGCAACAGTGCTAACCACTGCACCACCATGTCGCCAGCTTTTGTGACACCGAAAACTTCGAACCCGTTAATCGCGCTTTGTGGTACTCTGCTATTTAGCCTGTATTTGTTTACATATGTATGCAGTATGCAATTTCTCTTTTCCAGATTAACACCAGATATGTTAACAAGCATCACTAAATACACTGACACTGAAGAAATAAAAAAAAAAAAAAGATGATCCATGGGAAGTTGCGATGCACTCCTTTGTCTGGCCCACTACATCCTTACAGTGAGTTACAGCTTTTTTTTCTTTTTTTTTTTAACAAATTGGCTATTAACTGTTTTGTGCTTTGTGTGAAATAATATCACAATTTAATGTTTTCTTTTTCATTTCTTTTTTTTAAGAAAGCAGCGCTGTATCTAATACAGTGCACGTGCTGCACTGCTTATAGAGTTACGTGCATACAAATAGGTTGCAAGATGAACTACTGGCAAAAAGGCTAAACCAGTTTGACCAAATTTCATGCGAAGCCACAGGCATCATCAATATCACTGAGTGGCAGAAATATTTTGTGGTATTGCAGTATGAATAGAGAGGAAAAAAATATTTAATAAAATAAAAATAAATAAATAGAAATTGACAAAATAAAAAAAAATATAAAAAATAATAATAAAAATACTAAAAAAAAATATATATATATATATATATATATATATATATATATACACACACATACATATATATATATATGTGTATATATATATACACATACATATACAAATACATACATATACATACACACACACACATATATATATATATACTGTATGTGTGTGTATATATATATTGAGAGATATGGCTATATGGCTATAAAAATGTTCCTACCTAAAAGGCAGGGAGTAATTATTTTATTTAAAACTTTTGTTTGTGTTTTAATCATCCTAAAGTCACGCCCAAATAGTGCTCTGTTAGTTTAGACACTTTGATTAGAGACAGATGTTAGCCAGGTAGCCTGTCATACGTAGAGACAGCTTATTACACCCATCTCATATTTTGAACAGATTGCATTCTTAAAGTGAATTCCAGCCAGTTAAAGAATCCACTGCTTGATGCAAGAAATCCTGAACTTGGGATCATCAGGCTGTAAACCTAAGAGGTGCTGCTGAATGCAAATGTAGAGCCATAAAGAAAGACTGTCCACAACTCCCACAGGCAAACACAACATAAGGGGGAGGGGGAGACAAGTGAAGGACATAAAGGAGGTGAGACAAGACTGATGATACAAACAGTTTGACTTGGCAAAAAAACAGTGGGATGAGCTGGATGTACACAAGACAGAGTAGAAAGACCGGGCAAGATCTGCTGGAGGAGAATAAATAATTAAACACCAAAAAACAACTAAAAGTAAGCCAGAAAATAAAGGCTGAAAGAGACAAGGAGAGACAGGCGGAGGAGTAAAGGAGAATTGTGATGGTGTGAAAAACAAAAACTCTCCCCACCCCTGTGATACAGGACACTACAGCCTGATCAGTGAGTCCCCCTCCGGGAACCCTTGAGCACTTTAGTAGCGCTTTCCAGCACTTTCTCACGCACTCGACAGATGGGCCCATCCTGTACAGCGGCTAGATCATTTCAGAACAGAGGGACAAATCCCGCAGCATTCACTTAACGAGATTTATTTCGTCAGTTCAACTTGTCAGGTATATAAAGGGAATGATAAATCAAAGAAGGGGCAAAAATCCACGGGACAAAAGAATAGTGACTGAATAAGGTCATGCAAGAGATGAATGGATGAACTCCTCGAAAGTAAAGACGCACAATACTATGCAAAGGTCTCAAGTCACCCCTCATTTCTTTATATTTTCCTTCCAAGAAGCCAGAGTTTCTGATTTTCTGTGGACGTTGCCTACTATTCCCTCATTTTCAGTCCACCCCTTGTACATGACCATTTTTAGAGAAATGCTGTTTTGATCCTTATGTCACTTAACGCTGACAAATGAATCACTCGAGCACCCAACTCAAGGGATAAACCACTGTTGTGTCTACATACACTAAGCTAAGAACTAATTTTTCAATAAAGCATCTAAATGAAGGAGGCCTCGAGACTTTTGCACAGTACCGTAAAGCAAAACTTTACTAATAACTCTGAGCTGTTAAGAACTAATCGCCGGTCTTAAAACGATCGGCAACATAAATCGCAAGTTTCAAAGTACACTGCTTGAATCCCATGAACTAATTTAAAATGCTCAAGGTTTTTGTCTTCTCCAGCATGTATTCTGCGGATTGTTTGCATGAGAAAAGGGCAAGTTGCTGAAGGTTGTTGAAGAATCTTGCCTGGAGTGTTTAAGTCTCATTAAGTCTAATCAGTATGATATTATAGGCAGATATAGCAGTATCCAGCGAACTAAGACCCTGATGGTACAACTTAAGCACACAGCGAAGGTCAGTGCATCATAAGCGAAGGAACTTACCTTCAGGCTGCTATGTGTAATGGAATATTTCATATTAATCATGCTTAACTGACTAAACTGAATGTTTTACTGTTAATTATAATATCTTGGTGTTTCTATTGGGTGGAAAAGAATGAATATAAGATTTTTAGGAAGCAAATCAACAGAGATATTTTAAAGATACAGTGCAGGATTGTTTTCTTCCTCTGGACAACAGTAAAAGACTTTAAATGATCCAAAAACAACCAATATCTCAATAATAAATCAAGCTCAAGTTAAACAGACTAAGTTACTGCACTGATAATCATGACTCACAGGCGTGACTACCAGCTGAAATGTAATAACTGCGAACACTGACAATGCTGAATACAAAAATAAACAACGAGCACAAAAAGTTCCTTTTGTGGTATGTTACAATAATCATTGATATAGATGCAAATAATAATTTTGTGTTTCACATACAAAAAGAGCTTAAAAAAAAGAAAAAAAGAGATGGTTTGGATTGCAAAAAAAGGAGCATTCAAAAAATACTGTCAGGGATGCTTTGTCACGGTGGAAGAAAGAGCATTTTTCCTTTCAGTGCAGAAAATGGTTCAAGATTTTAAAGGACTTTTGTCACAAGCTGAAACACGATTTCAGTCAAAACCATAATAGCGATGTATGTTCTCACCCTGCTGAGGCTGTCCATGAAAGGAATGCGTAAAAAAGAAAAAAACACACAAGAAAAAAGACGCCCGCACAGCTGTCAGTCGATGGTGACAATGCGTTATTGTGCGATGAGGCGAGTGTCACGTTCCTGCCAAAATCGCTCGAGCTGTTAATCATAATATAATTGTGTGGAGCAAAGCTAGTCTTTTAACAGTAGGCTTGTTTTAACTGGGCTGCTGTGAGTAACAAGGCCATGCTTTTGACTCATGAAGCCATAAAACTGACTGATGCTGAATGGGGCCATAAAACAAGGAAACAACATCTATAAGCAGGCCACAGCGCCAAACTCGGAAAATAAAATGTATACATGTGGCTTCCACTTTCTCCTTTTACAACACACATCCATTAGAATGGTTATATATACATATATTTAACAAATCTATAATATTCATAAATGTTTATGGCATAATAATGCTATTACACTTATGGCATATAAAGGCAGCAGCAGTGCCCTTAATAATAAAAGTATAGCCAAAGGTGACGTAATTTTGCTTGTATGATGTCAATAAGAGTGAATATTTCCACACTTTTGCAGCAACACGCCTCCTCTTGCCTGGAAATGTTAGCTGACGCGCTGCGGCAGCTTCTCGAGCCACAACTCCCGCCACGCAGGCTCTGCGGCTGTTCTAACCTGTCAACATCCTCGAAATGAGGATCCACGACCGTCACGCGCAGGTGGGGTAAGCGGTGAGGCCCGGGCCCCGAAGCTTTATCATAGCGCTGATATGATGAGAAATGTAAATGTCAGTTGTCACCACTGCAGCACTCAAAGGATGTCAACAAAGCAAGGGTGTCATTGCTTCTCCACAGTGGCGTCGGGACTCATCGAAATGATCGCGGAGCACTTCCGCTGTATGGCTGAATGTCACTCTCTCGCGGCTGATTTTGGCTTTGTGGGGGGAATGTATTTTTATGTAAAGATATACCATTTCTTACCGCACGCCTGAAACATCCAATTTAAATTCAACAACCCCCATTATTTCTCATAGTGGAAGAATATAGGCCACCATTATTGAAGCGAAAATACATGCCACTTTCTCCAGTTTGTGATAACGTGAAACACTTAAGCCTGTCACCCTACAAGTCTCCGGTAATTGAACTTCTTCGTTTGGTATTCAGCAAACTATCCCCTACAAGCACTGCCTATTTTGGTCTCTAATTACAAAGAAATAGGCAATTCGGTCTCCCTCTCTTGCTGTAGATATTAAATGGGTGGACAGGACCGAGACGCCTTAGTAATATGATTTTCCATCCCTGTCTTTCTATCACTCGCTCTTCTGTCTGTCCCCATCCGTCACCGCGTTGACAGGTGTCTTAAATGGCAGAGGAGGATCTGATATTTTGGCGTGGAGAGCTGGCTTTGAACAAAAGCTAGCGCGGCTCAAAAAAACGGTCGTAGCTGCAGCTAATATGACAGCTCTCCCCCAGACGAATGTGACTTTTGACAAATGAATGCTGTTACACCTTCGGCTGTCCAGCGAGTCAGGAACCCCGCCACCTCCATTTGAAGCACAGATGGGTTTATTTTTCAGGTGTGCTTTCAGACCTGTGAAGTCTACTTTCTGTCCAAACACTGCACTAGGTTGTTGCGTTAACAACCTCCTTTATTCTTGCACGAGTTCATGCAGGCTCTCTGCGGCACTGCAATCACAGATGGGTACTTACTGGAAGCTTTAAGTTTCTGTGTTATGTTCTAATTACTGTGGAAGCAGTCAGTTAATACATTTAGGACAGCATTCTGAAAGTGAATCACGCACATATTTGATCACTGTTTTAGTCAAATAAATGTGACGTTTTGCAGACTTCCTCCGCTTTATATAAAACTGTAAGATTTACATCTTTAAATTTAATGACCCATTACTGAGATTCCTGTTTCTTTGGGCTCAGGGAAACTGTGATGGCCATCAGATAATTTAATTAATTCACTGAATAACAATGAAGTTGCAGGCTTAGCAGTATGTGGGGCAAATATGTAGGACTTGTATAATCTCTAGCTGGATGTAAAAATGTCTACTGCTGGAAGTTTATTTTTAACAAGACAAGGCAATTTCTTATTTTTCTTTCTTTTTTTTAATCTCTTTAAATAAACAATAGAAATAACATTGTGATCCAATTTATAAAGACACTCAATAAACTGTAATCTGAAACGTGTCCCATCAAGCATGGTTATGAGATACAATCATAACCAGAATATAAAGAAGAAAACTGTATCACGGTACAAGGAAAACAGTGTTTACAGACTGTCTGTGTCCAATGAACTTGATTATCGTTTCCTATTTTTCCTTTAGTGTGACTCAACCATAATGGCGTCACTATATTAGACATTTTAGCTACAATTTCACAAGAAACATGCCTCATTTTTAAAGAATTCGTTCTAATCTGTCTGTGGGTCATGCAGTGTTACTATAAAATCTGTTTAGACTGGATTTCTGTTCTGAGTCTATGATCCTGGTCACACTGATACCAAGTGTTAAGAAAGACACCTCATCCTCCAAGAGTTTCTGCTTCAGGGAAGAGAACCACAAATGTCAGACCAACTGCTTTTGGTGCTTGCCAACAGCCAGACGATCAAAGCGATCAGTGGGAGATAAAAATTAGCAGCCTACCAGAGTTGCAGTCATCTCCAGCATATCCATCCTGACAGACGCAGAAGCCCTCCTTGCAGATTCCCTTCTTGCTGCAGTTGTTTGCACAGTAGACGAGCGAGCAGTCCTCTCCAACATACCCAGGCCGGCACTGGCACGTCCCGTTTATGCACAGCCCCTGGTCCGAGCAGTCGTTGAGACACCTTCCCACCATGCAGTCTTCGCCCGTGAAGGACTCCTCGCACACGCACTCCCCGTCGATGCACAATCCGCGGCCCGAGCAATCCGAAGGGCAACGCGGCTCCGAACAGTTGTCACCTCCAAAGTCGCGGTCACACACGCACTCCCCTTCAACACACACCCCTTGGCCGGAGCAGTCATTTGGGCAGCGAGGCTCGGAGCAGTTTTTGCCGGTCCACCCTTCCTCGCAGATGCAGCCGCACAGATCGAAGCTGAAGCTGCCGTGGCCGCTGCAGCCTGGGACAAAGTCCAAACGGCCTGAAAAGACAGATTGAATCGCTGTGTGCTTGATGCAAGTACAAAGCCTCTCACACGCACATCTTTAAAGTAAAAGTTAGGGTCACATTACTTTGTGCATTTTATGATACCCACCTCAAGTAACCACCTCAAAATACATACAGTATATTAAAAAAAAGATTAATTCAGTATAGAATAAGAAGTAATAACCAATCAGTCATCATTTGGTCAATATTTTGAAACAGCCCTGATGAAAGAAACAGTAGTGAAATATAAACAAACCCAACTTCTCAAACTTTGCCTCTCCCATCCTCCCATTGCCATCACAGGCTAAACATTTAATCCTCTTTCTGATTCTGATCATGACTGCTGGAGATAATCATATTCTCACAGTGGAGATGAAGCGTTTTCAGAAAATATTTGACGGGAGGGGGGGGGGGGGGATGGTGTCAATGGACCAAATCCTTTAGCCATAATAAATTCTGTAACTCTATCAGTTGCAGTCCCCTCATATTATAATAGCATCATCTCTTGAATAGTGAACAAATTTTTGCCAGTAGCAAAGGTTTCTCCACACATTTTAGAGTGTGAGCAAGACAAAAGAAAAAGAAGAAAAAAGACGCCTTCCAGCATCAATATTTTGCTGCCGTCTGTCATTTCTTTTCTGCCTGGTTTACCTACAGTTCATGTAATACTTTTCATAGCACAGCCTGATTTGAACATTCTTTTTCTCTTGCCATTGTTTGCATCTTTGCCTCAAAAAACTTTCTTTAACACCACAGTCTGTTTGTACAGACACTGCGGGGCTTTATAGACAAAAACTACATTCTCCAAGTTTATCTATAGTCTTTGTTGTCGGTGTTAAACAGAACTCACCCATGGCCGAGCTTTCCCCGCAGCATCCGGATCCACACTGAGCTCTGAGCATGGAAACCTCTCTCTCTAGCATCTCCACCCTGGTGGCGAGCTGCTGGATTGTGGCTGTTGCTGGACAACCGCAGGCTGCTTTAGGGATATTGATGCGGTGTGTAAATGTCACCTAAACAAGGAGAAAATTTTGACAACTAAGTACATGTATTAGGTAAAATACTCCCCATGTTTTAGAAATGCATCTTTAATTAACGTGTTTGGGAAATCCCGAGTATATGGACTGACAAATATCTCCTTTTCAGGTGTTTTTATTACACAACCAAGAGTTGCTTGGAAACATTATCATTCACTGGGAGTCGTGCTCATGGCTTCCACAGATAGCTCTGTGATTCACCCTTTTAGCTCTGTTTTTGTGCTACTCTCTTCTGATGTAAATAGCTGTCTCTTTAGCTGCAAAAAAGTCTCTGCTGTATTCACCAGATAGTTGCCAGCTCTGCTGCTTAATGCTGAGCAGGTAGAGTGGGTTTTTAGAGCTTTATTCCCCAAAAACAGTTGCTTGCTGCAGCAAAAAAATCAATGCTATGAGAATGGCGGGAGCTTAAAAAAAGAGTTTCTGGCCAAACAGCTAGAAGATAAGCTAGGCTAGCTATAAGCTCTGTAAACCCGGGGAAGCTGTGGATTTGGGTGATAATTCTCTGTAGGTTTATCACTCTGAGCTGCCACGTTTACATTATGAAATGTTTTTTACATTGTCATGTTTTCATTCCAGCTATTTTAAACTTCTAGTCCATATAAAGGATGATTCGGCAAAGACTGTTGATGCTCCAAAGTCTGAAATACCACTAATTATAAGACTTCTTACCTTGTGTGTGCATTTGTGTGTGTGTGTGTGTAGAAACATTTTGTCATCACAAATCTCACTCATGGAAGATCATAGAACTTTAGAGGTGTCCAAGTGAGATTTAAATGAAGGCTGCATTTAAAGGATGTTGTTGATACAGCCACACACTTAGGGAACAGATCTGTCATGAAAAAGTTATTAATGTCTGTCCGTCTCTTTTTTTCCTTCCAATCCTAGAGTTTCTCAACAACCCCATCTCCTTTTTTTTTATTAATATTGGCATTTTATTACTTTTTTTTAACTTAAAAAATATGTAACTATATATGTATAAATATCAGTTCAATAATTTTATTCCAATCTTAGGATTCTGATTGTTTTTATCGTAGCTGATATTGTTGTTATTGGTACTTGTTCGTCCTTAACCCAACTTGGTCATGTTCAGGTCAAAGCTGACTGGTTTATAACTTAATACATTCCCAATATATTGTGTTTTACATCTGATTGCCCCAAGGCCTTATGACATCCTCCACACTGTGCACTTGAATATATAAAAATTGATGATCAACCTTGTTACCTGTTCCCGGTAAAATGTGACCGCCATAGGAACTGAATGGGAATCTACTCACTCACATCAAGCCACTGAGCTGAATTTGTTTTGGGGGTTTTTTTGTGCTAATTTACGAGCAGTTAAAAAGGGATTAGTCAATGACCAGGAACACTAAAGTAAGGGGCGGGAGGTGAACACGATTGGAGGGTTTGAGTGTAGTATGCGTCACACTCTTTTACACGCCAATTACCTCACCGTCTATCCCCCTTCTATTCTGTTTGTATTTTGTTCTGGCTTTGTCATGTTGTCTTTGTATGTTCATGTCTTGTGATGTTGTTGATCTGTTTTTGTAAATAAAGTCATTTTAGGCTGTAGTGCTCGCCATCTGAATCCAGCTTCTTTTCTCCCACCAAGACCATCTACACCCTAACCACCTGTCCCTCACCCTCTCCATCACCAGAATTTCACTGCAGAAAAAAAAGTTTCCAGGTTTGAACGTTTCACTTTGACTGGATTTGTGAAACTTAGTTTAAAAGGAAAGGAAACCCAGACAGACAAAGGATACAATTTAAAATTCACCTGTTTGCACTCTTGTTGGAGAGTGCTGAATCGTAATAAAGGGAACTATTAAGGTTCTGTCCCACATTAACTGTTACACGTGGATTGTCATTAAACATGGACATAGTTTAAAGTAATGAGGCTGGCATATATACTATGTAAACCCTGTGAGTCAAATGCTTTGGCTTCATACTCAACATTCACGATAGTTTTTTTTTTATTCCTAACATGAATCTGAAGAGAGGTGGTAACTTTAATAAGGTCATCTCAGGAAGAAGCCCCACTTACCTGCTGTTCAGTTTTATTATTTGCAAGGGGCAGCCAATCAGGAAAGTACTGCATAAAAGGAGGGTGACCTTACCGGGAGAGGAGCTAAAATCAGGGACTGCATCAAGGCCCAGTAAGAGATAAATAGAGATTCTTTTGAATGCTTTTTTTGTTTTAATTAACTTTGGCAAACATCGCAATTTAACTCACTTCTGTGGTATCATATCTTTTCACATGAGATCATTTAATTTACCCCAAAAAGTCTCTTCACGTATCACTACCAGTTGAGTCGTTATAAAGATTGTAGCTCTTCCAAAGTTTTAATGCTAATTACACACAAATAAAACACTGTTAAAGCACCCACCTGGCTCTCAGCATCCAGTGTTTGCTCGGTGTATTCTGTTGCTCCATTTGGATCCACCGGACCCTCGACAGGAGGTCTGGATCCCAACTCGGCACGAGAACCTATAACAGTAAAAAGAACAAGACTCAGAAACTTCTTAAAGGCTTGTATATGGGTGTGTGTGTGTGTGTGTGTATGCACGCAGGACCAAAAATCAATCCAAAGTCCTTACCATCCCCTGGGCCCTGATCCTCTGATGGTGCAGAGGTGTCCAAATCAACAGAGCATAGAGACTCCAAGGGTACGTTGATGTTATAGACGTGGTTAAAGACCAAAGGTTGCTCCCGCAGGGTTTGGTTGGCTGAGGAGTCGGAGGGGGGCAGCTCACCTCCTTGGGTCTGCCTCCTTACTCTGGTGGTACGAACCAGCTTGTTGTCTCCTGATGGAGCAGCATGAGCGGCACCCTGGAGTGAGACACAAAATGAAACCAAAAAAAAGAAAAAGAAAAGAAGACAGGACTCAGGGGCTTCCTATTGTTTTTGTCTTTATGGGGTTTTTTTTCTTTATACCTTCTGTTTGTAAAATGATAGATTGAAAACTTAGAGAGGAACCCAGGGGGACACAAAACAAGATGACACTAATATACAGTATATGAAAGATTTTCTCACTGGCTGCAACACTGACAAAACAATTTTCACATGAAAAAAATTGGGTCATTTTCAAAATTCTGTGGTGACAGTTTAGTGTTTTCAGCTTGCGCTCTCGGCGTGTGAGGCAGACAATTTGGAGAATTACTGACATTTAATAAAGAAGTAATATTTGAAGAAGAAAGGGAATGATAAGAAAAAATACAGCCTAAAGCAGGTACATTTGAACTCCAGTGGATAAGCTGAGTTCCTAGCATAAAGTTACTACACCAATCTACACAGTTAACTGTTTGCTAAACTCATTCCCTCTGTAGCACAGCAAATAGTACAGTATATGGTACCACATGTAGCCTATAACATATATCTCTCAAAATGTTTCCACATCTACCTGTACATAATCTGCTGTAGAGGGTGCATTGTTGTGCCAAAGCAAATTCATCAGTAAACTAATACTTTGGCAATGCTATCATGCTATCAGCTAGAGCTAGATAATATAGGATTTTTAGGATTTCGCTAACATCTGTTATCAGCTGGTTGTTGTGGGGTTTTGCCAAAAGGGAGATTGCAAAGTGTCCTCTAGGGGACAAATTGCAATGGCAACACACTGCAACATATCAGTAGGGATGGGAGATGTCATCCACTTTGGATTCTAGCCAATCACTTTACCTTACCAAGGTAGGCAGGCCCAGGTACGTACGTTCTATTCGAGCAGCGCTACAGATTAAAAATGCCCAAGGCTAAGCGGTCAAAAGTCTGGCTGTACTTCACATCAAAAGATGCAAACTCAGCAGCCTGCAACAAGTGCTTTAAGGTGTTACTGTGCAAGGACGTAACACCTCGAATCTGATGAAACACCTGTCGAGGAATAGCGTTTTCTTAAAAGCCGAGAAATGCACCGTATATGATAGCTTGCTGCAAGACCTCACACATCTACCTGTGGGGTTAATTTGCTTCGTCTGCGCTGCTGCCTCTTCTTGTCTAATTCTCTCCCCCTCCCACTCCTGTTGCTACGTGAATCACGAAACTGATCAATGATCAGCTGATCGGCTTTTCTGTCGCAAGTCCCGTTTCTCTTGTTTGTTTATCACCCACTTTGCGCCAGAAAGAGTAAACTAGCGGATGTCGCGCTAGAAACAACAGCAGCACGTTTAAGCTTGATAAGCTGTTGTTAGATATTATTTAATATTACTTCCTATTATCAGCTGCTGTTTGCTGGAGCCACACAGCAAATCCAGCATGCCCAAATTAACACTGTCAGATTTGATTTCAACACTATTAAAGTGTCTATATGGGTCCACACCAGAGAGAGTTAATTTAACTCTTTTTGGAGAGTTGGTACATGATGATGATGATGATGATGATGATGATATACCTTTATTAGTCCCACAAGGGGAAATTTCATGTTAAGGCTGCCGACCTATTGCACGCAATGGTGGCGCCATCTTACCCTCCGACCATACATACATTACACAAAAACATCACATGGGGAAGACAGGTCAGAGAGGTATGAATAAACAGCGAAAATACACAACATGAGGTAAGGGGAGGAGAAAAAGCTCCACCCAGACTGAACTCCTATGGGAGGACAGTTTGAGAACAGAAAAAAAAACACCTCAGCACAAAAAAAGCACATAACTTTAGACACATGACACCATACAGCACGTCACAAGCAGTATTGGGGTGGGTGAGGGGTGAGGAGATAAGCATACGAAGGCGTTGGAACCAAGAGTCTAAACACAGTTTGTTATCAGGGGAGAAGTTGATTGTTATGCTTCAGCTCCAGCCTTGAGATCCCAGCTGGCGCCGATCGGGTAGCCGAATGGAATAAT
>VUQR01011931.1:47540-61322 GCA_015108515.1 Hemichromis elongatus
TGATCATTTAGGGTGGAAATGTTGAAACATGAGTGTATTTGCACATAAATGAGAAACACTGAGACCCCCAGTGCGATTGAGCCAAGCATCCTTTAAAGTTGTCTCATTCAGAGAAAATGATTTTTTTCTGGAATTAATGCATACTCAGTGTCTCAGACTATTTGCTTATATACTGAAGATTAGTCACACAGTCACACATCCACCCGAGCACATCCTTCATTTTGTGACAAAGACAAAAAACCCTGAGTAGATGTGTGAGGCATTTTCTATATGTGTGGTGAAGAACTACGCTCACACAAAGAGTGTTAGCGCGCGCAGTTTATCAAAACGGTCCCATAGGAGGAGAATGGCTGGTCATATGTTACCATTTCCAGCACGCCTCACTCCACACTGTGCTTCCAGCGCTTTTAAAAATGACTTTGGCCTTGCAGAAATTGACTTCCAACCAGCGCTCTTCACTTTGTGAAGAGATGGAACTTTTTTGTACTTTGAAACCTCCCTTCAAGCATGGAACCACTGCTTGACATGACTGGAGCCATTTAACTGGTGAATTCAGCACACAAACGATGAGCATGAAGATGATGACAAAGTGAGATGAACAAAGCCAACTGGAACTGTCTTGTTCACAACCATTAGCCAGAGACGGATGCCATTGGCGAGCTTCAGTGGACGCTGGATGCATGCTTAAGAGATGACAAATGCGATCACATATGTAGGGATTTTTATTCAGTTTCTAAGAAAGGCAAGACAGGAAGCAGCTCTCACGATCAACTGTTACCACGATGTTTTGATATAAACAGCATGACTTGTTCTCTGCAAACAAGACAAAACAATGAGAAAAGGTTGCACTCCTCTAGATTGAGATCCTCCACTCTAGTGTTGTATGAGCTGTCCTCTCTCTGCATGTATTTAGTCTTTCTTTCCCCGTTTCAGTCTTTGCAACATGTGTCAAGCACTCCAGCAGTACTTGACCCGTGCAAGTCTTCCTCTGTGCATTTGCTTGTCTGTTTTTTTTAAAATTTGTTTTAATTTTGTTTTTTATTTGGACACATATAAATTTGGCATCATTTGCAGTTAACAGTTAATGCAGATAGTATACACACACTGACCACTTTATTAGGTATACCTTCCAAGTCTCAAGTTTCAGAGTTTCCTATCAGCTCAAATCAATCTGATCAGTAGACCAATAGATGCTAATATACTCCACCAACAACCGTGCCATGTTCAAAGTCACTTAATTTACCTTTCTTTCTAAAGGTAAATTAAGTGACTTTTTAAGTAATTTTTCTGGTGCTCAATTTAATTGTCATCAGGTCATCTTCACCATGTCTACAGGGCTAAATCCCCTGAGTTTCTGTCATGTGATTCGTTGATTAGACATTCGTGTAAAAAAGCACCTGAAGGCTTGTCTCTACTAAAGTGGCCAGTGTACAGAGATGAATCTTTATTGTGCCAGTAAAAATACATAAATGTGTCAACATATCACACTCTATTCAATACCAGTGTCTTTCTATGAAGCAGAAACAGCAGTATCATGAAACTTTTCATTTCTCTTATTATAAACATACAAGGTAAAGGTCTAGTGTTTGCATTCATACATTCATCCTTCAAGGCAAATAGCAAACTCATATTTACGCTGGCAGTAATAAAACTTTGAAAGAGGTTCAAAGTCACGAGAGTATGCTTCTGTTCCAGGGTCATGGTGCAAGCTGATGCCCACAAGCATTACCACACAGATGAGGTTTTTCACGGAGGCTCAATTAAATGCAGACCCACTCATTCACTCTGAAGAGAATCAAATGCTTTAGGCAGTAAAACAGGCTTAATTTACTCACTTTTTTTCCAAGAGAGGGAACATATGCACTTAGAGAAGCAAACAAAAAGCCACCCAGCATTGGTACACACGCTTTCAAATCCACAATGCACTCACAGAATGCCCTCGTATGCACAAGCACAAAAAAATGTATGAAAAATGTGTATATTTTCAAAAAAGCACTCTTTGTGTCAAATATTAAGTGTTTTTAACTCTTCTGTATAATCGAAGTCTAATGTAGAATTTTAAAAAAATATTTCTTTAGCTTCACAGGAAAATTTGAGCGCATGTGCATGTATGATCAAAGCCATTTCTTTACCGCTAACTATTTTTTTTCATGTAGGATAATATAAATTTTATGGCTTCGAGGATGCTCTGAAACAATGCTGTCACATCATGTATTACCTGGTGATTTTCTTCAGTGAAATTGGGTGAGTTCACCCCCTGCGAGGCTAAAATGAAACTGCCTGTTCCAATTATAATAAAAACCATGAGGGCACTTATGCAATGTCACAAAGGAAAAGGCAAAATCGGCCTACACAAAGGAGGCCGCTCCAAAATATCTACCGCTATAAAACGAATCACAAAAGCCAGCAAGCTTATGAGTTTGATGTGAAAAAAAAGTCACTTTGATCTTGTCTTTCTAACTTTTTTCATCTCTGTTAGATTAAACTTCTCTCTGAGGTGAATGTTTAAATCCTTGACAATATCTCTCCCTTTCATCTACAATGGGGTTTATGGGCAACCGAGTCAATATAAAAAGAGAATTGAATCTAAAAATGCATAGTATAATTACACCGAGATACTTATCCCATTATTTAGAAACAGTCCTTTAATCACATTTGGTAGATATCGAAGCTGGAGCTTGTGTCTGTATCTTGGTTTTAAGACATAATGATCGAAAAATGAAACATGAAAATATGTAGTAGATGATGTTTACAAAGAATTACTGAATACTGTAAAGTGGAATCATTAAGCTATTGTATATGTTTGTGTACTTCATAGTCTCCAGACAAGCTGTTACCAGTAGTACAAGACAAAGTATCCCACTTTAAAAGATATATTAACTATTTTACTCAAGCGAAACAGTACTGACATTACTTAAATATGTCAGTGTTTTGATTGCATTCCACCACACAGCTCCTGCTTGTGATGTTTGATTGAAACTGTAATATGTGCTATGTATAGTATCTATTTGTATTTGCATGATAAATGGCTGCCAGTGGGTGGTTGGACAGTTGGAGCCATGCACAACACTTTCACCTCACAGCATGAAGGTGCTGGGGCCTTCCAGGTGCAATCTGTATGTTGTCCATGAGCCAGTATGAGACTTCCCCATTTGCTTTGGTTTCCTCCCACAGACAGGTTTGTTCATTTAAATGCTGATTCTAAATTGGCCGACGGTGTGGTTGCCTGTCTCTCTGTGTTAGCCCTGTGATGAATGTTAACATGAAAATGGATGGATGGTAGATCTGGGAATCACCACAACACCCCACAAAACAGTAATACTGCAATTTTTAACTTAATTTAATTTTGTAATACGCTGAGTAAAAATACATATTACAGTACTCAGCATATACTACAATTTATCACCTTTTTTTCCACTGAAAATTATGTCCTCAAAATGAAACTTTGTCAGTATTACACTTCAGTTTTGTATAAAGCAACCATCACTGCCACTGAAACCTGCCTACGTTTAAATCGGGAAAAGCTGTTTCTGATAATACAGCAATTAATACTGATAAATAGTTAAAAATCAAATACCTGTTGACGTCTTCATAAACAGAAATTTACATTTAACTATTACATCTGTGCTCATCCACCTTCCTGTTACAGGAATATAAGCAGAATACAAAACAACCAGCTGGCAGCCAATCGAGTCAAATCCCCTGAAGTTGCACTCACTGATAAAGACTCATTCAGCATTTATAAATTAGGCAGCAATCATTTACCAACCTTCCAAAATCTCTTTGCGAGTGTCCGCAGTCAGTCCAAGTCAGAGTGCAACTAGTTGCAGAAAGATTGCCTCCTCTTAGGCGTGATGATTATATTATATTTACATTATACATTTACATTATACATTATATTACATTATATTTGATGATCCTGTATAAATACAATATTGCCATTCAAAAAATTGCAATACTAACCATACACCCCCCCGACCCTACCCCCCACCCCAACCCCTATTGAATGGATAGATGGATATATGGAAATGTGAACGCCTGTTCTTGGCCTCTTGTCCCATATCATCTTTAACAGGCTCCAGTGTATATAAATTGCTACCCTGGCTGAAAAGGCAGTATGAAAAATATTGCAGGCTTAGAGTCTTAATGTTCACTTGAGTGATGTAATAATCAATTTAATACCTCAAGCCAGATTTCCACAAAGTGTTACAAAAGTTGGCCTTGTCAGTAGAAGTCTTCATCTTCTGAACCCAATCTCTACCCTTTTCACTAAAAATAGCATTTTGGATCTAATAAGATGTCCTGGGAAGATCACCAGCTGCTCCAACAGACTCTGAGAAGCCAAAGTAAAATCAGAGAATATCCACATACTCTCAAGTGAGCTAACAAAGGATCTCTCTCTCTCTCTGACATTAGCTCAAACTAGCGTTTACAATCTGTGCTATAGAGCTCAATTTGTCATACAAGTTTCAACAATATTTACAATATACAGAACTGTTTTCATTATGAACCACTGAGGCATGGTTAATTAAATAAACCTATTTTGTAACTCATCACAAGCTTCAACTGCATTAAAGAACGTTTCTGTTGGGGTTACTGCAATTTGTGTTTGAAAACAGCAAGTCACTCACTCACTGTAAGGGCTTCAATGCTGCTTGGTAGCCTGATTGGGTAATGCTCATGCTTCTGATCACATTCTAACTTAAAAGCTTACTTAACCTCTTTTGTGTGTTCCCCAGGTTTTCGAGATGATCCTTTCGAATCTGAATCAGCACCACATGATTTTCACTGTCATTTATTCCAAGTGGAAACAGCTCTGCTTAGATCACACCTATTGTTGATTTTAGCCCTTATTCAACCATTAATTGAACCTGTTGACCCAGTCTGCACACTGAATGTGTAATATATTCAGGTGCTGTTATATTAGTCATTCTTTAGTGGCGCTTGCAGACCAAGTTAATAAGCATGTGTAACAGCACATAAGCATTTGTGTAACAGCATAGCCACTGATGGTAGGAGAAAGTAGACCCTTTGTTTTTTGGGTTTTTAACTATATCCTGATGTGACTGTGTCGTGACTCTCACACAGTGCAATGTGTCTGTCTGAAAAGTTTTTATCTGACTAAGAAAGCTGTGACTTTCTTTCATCTACTAGGCCGCGTTTTTGCTTTTTATCCATTCACCAGACTGTCTTTCACACTGGTTAAATGAAAAACCTGGAAATACTCTTTTTTCTATGATATATGTGTTGCTATAAATCCAAAGCCTATTGTTTCCTACTGAAGATGTGAATCTTTATAATAGATAAAACATACAGTCATGGCAAAAAAAAAAAAATGAATACAACCTCTTTTAGTTCTAAGGTTTTATGCATCAGGACATGATTAAAAAAAATATATTTAAAATTATTTAAATAGCATAGCAGAAGAAGTGTGTAAAAAACTGAGCACACCTTCACGGTTTCCGCAAAAGTAAAAGCAATGAGCTGATAATCTAATGTTAATGTTTATGACAGCATAAATAGAAGAAGACTGATTCAATTCAATTTTATTTATATAGCGCCACATCACAACAACAGTCGCCTCAAGGCGCTGATCTGAAGTGTGACTTGTTTGGAAGTGTTGCCAGGAGAAAACGTTGTTTCTATGAGACTGAAACCATCATCGCTGGTGAACACAGCTCATTGTTTGCTAGTGGTGCTAGTTTCATTCATTATGCAAATATGCTGTTTAAAAGGCTGAGGAAACCTGCAGTCAGCTGAGACTGAAGAAATCACTTGGATGAGTGACGAAATGTTGCTCCCACTAAAAAAGTCCAAATGAACGCAATCTAATCTTCTACATGTTACTGATACTAACTCCTCCTGAGACCAGGCCTATTCATTTATGTCCTCTGGAATGGACATTTGTTTTTGTTCTACATCTTTTGACTTATTTGAGTTACCCTACTAAGTCTTGATGTGCTCAATAGTGAACATCTTGACTTTTCCAATAATATCTCATGTGTTTGGGTGGCCTCTTTCCTGCTCCAAACAGGAAGGAAATCACAAAAAAGTGTGTGATGACCAAATGTTTGGTCATTTGGTCATCCAAACTATAAATGTGTTGTCAGCAGGCTTACGTAGAGCCCTAGACTGCTGGAGGTGTGAAAACTTGTCTTTCTATGTGGGAAGCAACAAAAAACACAACAGGTTGTTATTACCACAACAATATTAATAGCCGCTGTACGCGCTACTCCCTGCCTCATCCATTATGATTCCCTCTCCGCGGATGAGTGAACCGAGCCATGAATTGTGCGAGTGTTGTGCTTGCAACTCTTTACTGAGCGGATAGCAAAATTTACAACTACTCGTGGCGTTCTTGCTCCCGTGGGTTTTCTCTTAAAACATGTTGCACCACCTGCATTTACACTTGATGGAGCGCCTTGTAAGGTTCTGGATGAACCCACTTTTTTCATAATTTATCTACATACCAGTTCTTATTTTAAGGGTAAAATGTGAAAGATTTAAAGAAGATGAAGCATTAGAAATTATAAGAAAACAAGGGAAAAGGGGGGGGCGGGGGGGTGTGTGTGCACAGAATGAAATAGCATGGAACAAAAATAACACCACATAATTACAGACGAGAGTGAAAGCAAAATGATTACAGAGATGTGATAATGAAATAAAACACAACATGAGAACCGACAGAGGAGGGTTCAAGAGATATGAAAAAGAAAGTTGAAGAGAAGGAGCACGCAGCTCAACAAGCCTCTCTCATCCAGGTGTACCATGAAACGGGAAGCAGCCACTGAATGCCTCACTTCCCACACTCCCCTCACGATCATAGTCTCTCAGAAAAAAAAAAATGTGTGTGTAGGTGTGTGTATCTGTGTGTTTTAGCAGTTAGGGACCCACAGGAGATTAACATCCCTGTTGGATTATGGAAGGGATGCGTACTGGAAAGCTTCATTAACTCTGCATGTGTGTGTGTATGTGTGTGTGTTTCTGCTGCACTCATTCCATGGCCACGGGGCTTTTTAAACTGTTGCCTCCTGAATAAGTGTTTGCTGTCTGCCCTGTATGTCTCAATCTGTGCATGTGGTCTTCTTCGTCTGTGGAAGCCTCCGGGGCTTCACGAGAACAGATAAATCAGCCCTGGGAGCAGTTGACTGTCACTATCCCTTTACAGCAGTCCAGAGGAGGACAGTGAAAGTGTTTATGAAGCAATCGCCTTCTGTAATCCAGCTGCAATGGTGATCTCTGGGGCCTCCCTAGGTTATAAGACACAGAGACACATCGGCGTACAGAGACACTGTGATCAAGTGCTGCCTCTGCTTTAAGATGCAGCAGACTGGATGTCAGACTTAGGCCTGAACTACTATCAGGGGCACAACACATCCATCTGCTGAAATGTTGCCAGTGATCCTCAGCATCACACCGCTGTGTTACAACATGGAGTCGATGAAGAGGGGATGACTTTTCTCCCCCACATGATTTTATTCACATCATTCAGAAAAAAATCACCGTTGCTCTATCCTGGTCCATCTCCTCTTTCTTGCTTCTCTCGTTTTTTATTATCTCCAGTTGTCACTTTCACCATCTTCTTTTATCTCACTAACAGGGATTTCATTTTCTCTCTTTCTCTGAGGATTTTCTTTATCCCTGAAAGTCATTTCTTCCTCTATGTGAAGTAATTCCATTCGTCCGGAGATGCTGATTTTCAGACTGAAAGCCAACTGCTGTAGAGATGGAAAAACTGACATTTCTCTCCTCTGCCATCATTTATTTCTTACTCTCTTTTTCTGGCAGAACCCCCGTTATCCCCTCCTGGCTAACCCTATGAAAGTAAAGCCATAACCTCCATTTGCACAGGTTAATGTGCAGCCACCTCAACATGAACATATAACCAATACCATGCTTTCTCGCGTGGGTGATCGCTCATTTTCTCTCCCTCCCATCTCTCGCATTCCTTTATTCCTTCTCCATCCTTGCATCTGCTTCTTTCTCCCTGTTTGTCTCTCTCAGTCTCCCTGCTTCCCTACCTTCTAAATTGGACTCAGGCAACATCACGATGCTTTTCTCATTATTCCCATCACTCTGGCCAAATTGCCTTGTCTTTCAGGACCATTGGGCTCTGTTCATTGGCTGCTCCTGCAACCAGTCTTTCCCCCATTTCAGGGCTGTTTTGGAGCAAAGACGGGACCAAGAAATGGATTCAATTCTACAGCAAATAATACAACCTCAGGCCACTGATGACTGCGTGCTCCACACTGCACACAGTGATCCATTTATCAAGGAAAGTGTAAACAAATGTTCACAGGAAGAACTGTGATAACATGCAGTGAAGAATGAACTGCTGCACAGTGGTTGTTCATCTGAAAGCAGTGCTTTTAGTCTGTGTCTTTCAGTCTTTCACTAATTTCTTTCTGCTAATTAATAACTATTAGCCAAATACATGGCCAATACAACAACAGTAGGCTGAGCAGAAATCCCAGCAAGACTTTACTCAGAAAAAAAGTACCATAAAGTGCACACTGCTTTGGAAAAAAAGCATAGTAATAATAATACTATTCTTGAATCATCCTGAATGATTAAATTCAACTAATGTCAATAGATGAGAATCAAAAGACCAGCGTTCAAGTTCTGTTGTCCTATATTGATGAGCCTGTGCAAGCTCCAGCCTCACACTCCTGTTGTTAGCTGAGAGGAGTCACACTCGGGGTGGCCTTCTGCTGCTCTCACCTATCTGCTTCGGGTTCAATATGTGGTCCATTCAGAGATCATCTTCTGCATACCTTGGGAATAATGCGTGGTTATTTGAATTACTGTTGCCTTCCTATCAGCTCAAAGTAATCTGACCAATCTCTTCTGATCTCTGTCTTTAACATTTTTCTTTTTCTCATCCATTCTCTCTAAAGTGACTTTGAACCATGCTATGTTGGAAGTCAGTTAAACCACGCCCACTTGCCTCAAATGAGTTGCTGCCACATGATTGGCTAATTGCCCATGATCTATCTAGACTCCTTTTGTATTCAGCTTTTATTCAAACATCGACATGTCTTTTCTAGCTTGTTTAGTCCCAGTAGAAAAATAGTTTGTCTCACAAATGAGACAAATTGTAACAGTTCGACAGAAAATGAGACAAACTGCAACAACAGATAAATCCTGAAACAGAGATAAAAAGAGAACAGGCGCAATGAAAAAAAAAATCCAGGCAGATAAACAGTTGAAGAAAAACACAAGCGCAGAGTCGGCGAGGAGAAACCAGATAAAAACTAAATAAATAACACATAGACACAAGTGGACTTGAGAGAGATTCAGAAAAAGGGCACGGGGGACAGATTGAGCTAAATGGACAGAATGGACGGGTGGACGAGCGTGAGAGGAGAGTTAAAAAATTCAGAGTGAAGGAAAATGCTTAAGTCCTTTTGAGTTCACTCAGCTGTGAGTCGGGAGAATGGAAAAGACTTCTTTTTCTCTTTCACTGTCTGCTGCAGCCGAATACCCACTTCTCCTCTATTCTGTGCTGTTACAATACATGGCTTTTAGCAAATTCATTTTCCATCTCAGGGCTGCACACTGCACATTTTTGAAAAGAAATAATGATTTATTAAATAAGAGAAAATACATAAGGGCAGAAAACATAAATATACTAAGTCAAAAGGGGGGGGGGGGGGGGGGTTTGCATACTAGGTGTACATTCTCTTTAGAAAGCAGCACTCATTTACATTTTGTCACTCTTCTATGTGGGACCTGCACAAAACACATCAAACAGCCTGTCATTGCCTGAGTCCGACATGCATTTGTACTCCTCTGTCTCTCTTTCCCTCCATTTCCTTTTCACTATCTTTTTACTCAGGCATGACCTAAAACAAAAAAAAATGGACAAAAAAAAAACTTCAAAAACCTCCCGCCTGTCACCTCATGAGCTGTCATCGTCTGCTGGTCCAATTCTCTTCTTTTCTGGTAAGCCATTTCTCTCCTTTCATCTTCCCCTTTCAAAGGCTTTTGTTTCTTGTGGGGACAGAAATGACAAACACTTTCTGCTGTACCTTTCATATACAGTAAATAGGTGGGAAAAAAAGTCATACTCCTCCCACCTGTGCTATCTGTTTCTCTCTCGCTCTCTCTCTCTCCTGTGATTTAAGGTGGGTTGAAACGCGACACAAAATGCAGCAACAATCCAATATCATAAGCTGTGCAGAGACGATAAAGCAGCTACGAGGGATCAGAAGGATTGACACGTTCTTCTGTTGCAGCTGTCTGCTCGATGCCATGACAGCGAGGGAAGAAGTGCTCCTGGCGCTCACGAGGGATTGGATTCAATTACTAAATAAATAGCTCAATGGCGAAGAGTCACAATAAGTGGTTACTTTAACGCTGCAATAGTATTATGTTTCATTATTATGACTATCTGCTTGCATTTGTGCAGGCACTGTCACACTTTAATAAAAACCTGTTTCTAAATGTAGTGAAAGCATTAAAATAGAGAACGTTTCATGTTAAAACAGGTTTATCAATGACACCGTGATTTTACGCTTCATTCTTGCTTAGTTTAGAAATATTTTGTGGTAATAGCCTATGTAATCTGCTATACATGTCACAATGATGTGTGTGGCATGTAGAGAAACCACTGGAGGCAGAGGTACAATATGAAAAAAAGCATTTATTGCTGATGACACACAAAGACACACAAAGTTCAAAATCTTTTGATCCACAAGATCACAAAACACTGGAAATACACTACCATCGACACACAGCTACGTTGACGATACAACACTCAACAAAGGAATGGCAGGACTATTTATACACACGGTGATGGGGAACTGAACACAGGACGGTAAATAAGAACACAACAAACAAAGGACCATTCGTGGAATCATGGGAAGACAGACAGGAACTAAAACTGAAACAGTGCATTACACAACACAAACAAAGCAAAACAGAAAATAACAGAAGGAGATTAATCCTAAACAAAATGCAAACACATGAGAGCTAGTATGGGACAAGGAAAAACATAAAGAACATCTAAGGACATAAGGAACCCGATCCAGACTCAACATAGCACAAAGGATACAATGACAACTCTCAAACAGGAACTCCAATGAAATACATCGAATATAAAATCAAAATTCAGGACAATGGCCGAAAATGTCAGCCCTTAGGCTTTACTATTTCTTTCTGAAAGGTTTTGCATTCTGCCTGTGAAAAAAAGAAACTATAATACGGTCTACAGAAATCCAGTGAATGGTAACAGCACAAAGAAAACTAGGCCCTGGACTGCAAAACAAGATCAACATACCCAGAATATCTTTCGGTTATCTAGTGTCGCCGATTTGAAGACAGGAAGAAAAGCTGTGTTAGCAAACTTGCATACTTTCAGTTGAATATTACAACTGTATCACAGAGTCAAGATAAAATCTGATAAGTTATAATATAGTATTAGTATACAGTATATAATAGTATTCTGTTCAATTAAAGTTTAATTAATTGAAAGAGAGCTTGACCAGTTAGTCTGTCAGCCGCAGTCTCAGTAGCAGGAAGTAAATAAAAAAATATATAAAGACAGAATTTAAATCTAGGCTTAGTTTAGGTGTGACTCATTATGTCTTATTGCATATACAACAACAAAATTTTTATACGATTGTTTGTAGCAAACAGGGGAAAAAATAAAGAAAATCTTAAATACAAGTTAAAAGGTTAAAAAGGGCAATTTTAAAAAGGGCAATGGAGGGAATTTTGGTTTTCTACATATAGAATCAAAAATGCTGTCAGCAACTAAAGTTAAGATCCCTTGCTGAAGTTGAGATTTATGATGTTATAAAATTATATACTAATTAATTCCACCAAACATAACTGGACTCAACTTTTATTACTGAGTCAGGTACCAACTTAGAGGAAAGACTGACAAGCCATTTTATTACTGACCAATCTGAAGAGTTACAGACATGAAATGTAGATAAATCATTTGATTGTCAATTCCCTTGTCAAATCAGTGCCAGTGTTCAATGTCTTTTGGTGTAAATCTCCAAGGATTGCTTAAAGAAGCTGCTGGATTGACTTCATTCCTACCCCTTCATTCCTAATAATCTCATCAATCTCTATGGTGCATAGCCAGAAAGCTTACTGCTGTTGAGAACTGGACCTTGCGTGCCTTTACTGGCTACCAGTACAAGGAAGAAATTGTATTCATTACCCTTAAGCCACATCTTGGACTAAAGCCTAACTGCATCTGTGCTTTTAAGTCCTTGTGAGAATAACCATGGCTGGAGATCCTGAGGCAGTACTGGTTTGGTCATTTCACGGTCTAGACAGAAGACAAAGAGCTGTCAAGCTTTCTTCAGTAGAGCAGCAGAAAGCTCTTTAGAGTTTAGAAGTGATATAATATGTTTAGTTGCGCATTCATATTAATAAATCTTAGATACAGAAAAACAGAGCATAGCTTGCAAATCATTATAGTTATTAAGCTGTTGCTTACAGGATTTGTCTGATATTTATTATGTCTATAAATCACAGCGAAGAAGAATCAGGTATCACAATCGTATATTAGGGGAAATGTCAGCTTTTTTCAGCTGTAGGGACAAACTGTTAAGACATCAAGTATTGATTGAGCTTACACAAGGTCAAATTGAAGATGCCTTCAGTATAGAGGAAGGTAAGGTCAGATTGAATGGGTCATCTCAGCTACATCTCTTTTCCAGGGCATCAGATTGTGATGCTTTGAGTTCCAGGAATAGCCTGGTGAGGAAAAGACACAAAGGTCCACTTCATTAGCAGAGAGCCTGTCAGAGTGACAGACTGCTCGAAGTGTTTTAGCAGCCTGGCCTTAACAGAGCAAAAGCAGAAATAGAATAAAATCTCACCAGTAAGGGTACAGTTACAAAAAAAAATAAGGTCCAATTATGGAACAGTAGGTAAATTCACATTCCTTTAGTATGAAACCTGTAATGATCTTAATTTCTTTAATTTCTCCCTCCCCGGTGTTCAGTAAGAGCAGAAAACTGCTACATAAACACCAGGCAAATTATGTGTTTATAGTTCATTCCTGTTTTTACCAACACAGCATTCTGTGCTTGTGATCTTCTATGTTTACAGTTTGTAAATACATATTTGTACATTTCGTTTTTTAAAGTTATTTAAAATATACCACAAAGCCACATCTGTTTGTGTACTATGTTTTAAATATTCAGCACTTTCCCTGCAGGGTTCCCTACAGTGACGTGCAGTCAGGAGAGGCCTCACCTGTCATCATGGAAATATAAAATTGAAAAATAAATTAAATGGTTATATTTATTCAGTGATTTGTATTTTAAAGTTCTTTTCCATTTAACGTCACCATTTTTAGATTTTTTTTCAAAATCGCTGAATTTTCACATTTACCGTTCAAATACTAAGAAGAGACGAGCGGTGAGGCAGCAGCCCCCGCTGAGCCTCACCGTGGATTACGCAGTGACTATGCTAACGGTGCTGGCATGCTATGCAGGGAGACCGTATTGCTGTCCCTCTGCATGTCGCTATTAAAATGTCGAACACTTTTACTATATGAACTAAATTTCCATATTTTAGCTGGTGTATATAATGCACAGTGTTTTTTTTTATCAACAACTGTGTATTCTTGTGCTGAGCGATCATAAAACTGCACTAGGTGAGGCACGCAGTTCTCCTGCCTCATGGCAGGGGGCGCTGGTGATCCCAGTGATTCTTATTACGACTCCTCGGCTGCAGAATAATAGAATTAGTGACACTGTCACTAATTCTCTATTATTCTGCAGCTGTCACTGTGACAGCAGTAAACAGTTAGCA
>VUQR01011932.1:0-20482 GCA_015108515.1 Hemichromis elongatus
TGGGCCATCTGTCCTCTGGAATTCACATGATAGGGTGAGGCCAGGTTTCACAATGAGTTCACCTGAAACCATGGCTGATTGAGACCCACACCCGTTTTCACACCTCGTGTGATTAGGTAGAGGATCAGTAGGGGGCCCATTGTCCCTCTACGAGGGACACTCCCACAAGGCTTAAATATGGGACTCTCCACCATTTGACCCTAGAACTGAAGAAGCTTCTCGGATGAGAGGTGAAACGTCTTCAAGCAACCTAAAGAAGTCCAGACACCTTTGCCTTACAGCTCCTTAGACAACAATGTTTATCCAAAAGATATTCCCTGAATTTATGTTTTGATGATAGCAATTTTTAAGACACTAAATTGGCTTTAATTAGTTAAGTTTAACCTCCCGAACAAAAAGTACCTCTGACTTTTAGACAACATGGGTGGTGCTAACTGTTGGTTAGCCTAAATTGTGGGTTTATCCTACCAGACTCTGGTTTAGCCAGGTTATTCCCGGTATCCTGTAATTTGTCACCTGCCTGTAGTATAGTGTTATTCTTAAACATAAGAACAGGAACATAAGGATATGTGGACACCACTGCCCAATATGTCCAAAATCTCTCACAGGTGGTAAGCTAACAGTAGATTTAGCACATGTTTTATATTTACATATATGAAATATAAAGCGCCCTGAGGCGACTGTTGTTGTGATCTGGCGCTATATAAATAAAAACTGAATTAAATTGAAATCCTTCAGTCACTCTTGGTGCCCTTTAAATTGGGTATTTTCATTGCAGAAGAGACCAACACTGATAAGGATAGTGTAGTTTATCCGAGAGAGTAGCAAGAACAAGTTGTCAAACCCTGATATTAAGGCAGCTGTTTGGTGTTTGGGCAAAGTCGCAGAAGAAAAGCTGAACTAAAAAAAAAGCTTGAGATGGCTTTACTTTGTTCATCTTTGCTCTACTAAGTAAAACGCAAGTAAATACACCACTTGTGAGTTAATGACCTTTCACATGTTGCAAAGGAGGCGTTTACTCCAAAAGCTCAACATCAACTCATCAAACAC
Organism: Hemichromis elongatus; assembly: GCA_015108515.1. Taxonomy (NCBI): domain Eukaryota; kingdom Metazoa; phylum Chordata; class Actinopteri; order Cichliformes; family Cichlidae; genus Hemichromis; species Hemichromis elongatus. The sequence continues at coordinate 1,051 of VUQR01011932.1, forward strand.
TTTGTGGTAGTGACACTGAAGTCATGTGACCATGGCAGAGATTAATAGCTTAATGTTTTACTTTTGATGGTTTCAATTGCATGTCAAAGATCATAATAGTGGCTTTAATAAGTCCAGATGACCTTTTTCTGCAAACATTCACCAGTGTGTGAATGTGTGTGTGTGAATGTGTGTGAATGGATGAATGTAGTGTAAAGCGCTATACAAACACAGGCCATTCAGCAACAATTGATTTTTTTATGGAGGGACCCTGGGTGGCGCTATCTTTTGGGTTGGCTTACACCATTATTACAACAGATCACTGGAGGGGCCATGGCTCCAGGTTTGTCCTTTTATTTGCCTGTATGTCAGTTAGTGCTCTTATTCTTAAACATTATTATTTCTCCTTTATATAAGAACTTAAATTCTGCACAAATCCTGCATTCACGCAGAAGTAGACACCAAAGCAGACTGGAAACGGCTCCAGATTTTGTACCATCTGTCTTATTTATACTTTGTGTATAACAAACTGATGTTACGCTGAACAAAATGCATGTATGCACCGTCTCGTACCCGAGGCTTGTAATCATACATTCACCACCTGCTACAGTAGCTCTGTCTTAACTTAACTCTCAAACCGAAATGTCCTCACAAGAGCAAACTCTCTCTCTCTCTCACACACACACACACACACACACACACACACACACACACACACACACACACACACACACACACATAACATCTACTTTCCCTTTGGGTCTCTTAGTATCAGCGAGGGAAAAACTAGTGGGAGCGGGAAAAACAGGGAGGGAGACAGAGTGTAGCCAGACTCCTAAATCCTTGCTGGCTTTACTTGAGCTTCATTCATTATGAATGACCTGTCCTGTTCATGTTATATTTATAAAAATGAGAAAATGGGACACCTCTTTTCACTATATTCCCAATAGAAGGATGGATTGCACTTGCCAGGGTGCTTCAGACACTAATAGGAGTTTTCTTTTCTTATGTCAAAGTGATGTTTGCCACAAATCAAGTTGTGCAGTTAAATTACCTTAGAACAAAAAGTCCATGAATGATGAATGAATTTAATTCATTTTGCCTGGCAGCATTTCATTGCTGTAGGATACAAGCAGTCGGTCACTAAAGAAAAAAAAACCCACTGACCTCCTACAGACACATCAATATACTGCGGCACCCGTCTTAACCACCGCCGAGATACTATGCATCTCGGTAAAGCTGCTCACTGTGCGTGCAGATGGAAAAATCAATTATGAATTCATCATCTTCACATTAGGGCTGTTTTCAAAACAGACGTCCTGCTAATTAGATGCACAGAAGAAAATGTGGTTTACGTGAAGCAGCAGTTACTCATCAGTCTATACTACAGCATTTGGGACGCAGCATGCTCAGCTGCTCAGCTCTGTTTACACCTGCTTGCTTTGATAACTAGATTACAGATGCTTTAAATATGTGTTCAGATATTTTTGAAAAGTGTTACAAGTATAAAACATTTTTTTCCTTGCATCTTCTCTAATCATCTTAAATAAATTTTTAAAAAAGTGGGAGTAGCACTCTCCTCGTGTCTCACTGATCCAAAGAGAAATCCCTTATAAGTCCCATATTACCCACACCTCCTTCCCTTTCCTCCTGCCTCCTTTCCCTCCACCTTACCTGTTCAGCTGCCTCTGGGTCCAAGTGGGTGTCCAGTAGAGGGACGGTGAACTGTATCTTCCTCGGGCTTCCAGTTTCCATGGTGGCACTGTCTGTCAGAGAGGAAAACGGGAGGAAGAAGGGGCTGATGGAGAAAGGAGAATCCTTACGAAACAAGGAGGATAACGAGCTGAGAAATAAGTGAGCTCCAGCTTATAGAAGAAAGAATCAGACTGTTTGAGTTTCTGTCTGACTCTTTTTTGTTCTTTACTTTTGCCTTTAAACACACTTTTCCCTAATTGCCTTGTTGTGTTTTTAGTACCCGGTCTCTAATGATTTTTTCTATCTTCAGCACCTGCTAGTGTCTCTATTCTATCTTCGCTCTCTGTCTCTCCAGGCTCTCGGTGCTCAAGCAAGGGCATTCTCTGCAAGGAACACCTCTCCTTCACTCTCATTCGCTGTGCCCGACTCTCTTTCACACCAAGTCCCACCCTCTTTTCACATTTCTTTCTGTCTTTATTGGCTGTCTGAGCTCAGGGCTGTTCTGCAGCAGCTCCTGCACAGACGAGAGAGCGAGGATGACAAAGGCATGCTCTCTCTAAGGGTAGAGATGGGTAGGATTTATCCAGCCTCTTCTTCAAGAGTATTTTTAAAATCACCTGCCTACACATGCTTAAAAACAGCCTACGCTGTATTTTAGATACAAGTGGTCTCATTCGGAATGAGGTCAATGCAGCCTGACATCTGCACTTATATAAATTTGTTAACACATAAACAGTGTTCATTACTGAGCTGCATAGTCCCTACATGGATGTTTCAGTGGCCTTGAATCAGGCAGTATCGTGCAATCCTGAGCCAATACTGAACATGTGAAGGAATAACCTGAGCATGAACATTTTTTGTTTGCTACGTTGTCACACAGCAAATAAAAAATCCTGATGTGGGATCAGTTTGAGGCTGTGAAGTGTGTGTGTTCTTTTTTTGATGATTTCTTTGTTCATCACTGACCAGGCTTGTGCTGCCTGACGCCTTGGAAAGCACAAGCTTTATTGATTGTCTCTTAGCCCCAGTGTCCCCACACCACATGTCCACTGGGCCCCGATACCCGACACCAGCCAAGGAGCATACGGTGTGTCAAATGTGCATTTTGGGAGTGAAATAAATACCAAGCATGATGCCTTTTAACTCTGCTCTGTTTTAAGATAAATTTCAAGCAGGCCTGAAGAGCAGACTAAACTTTAACTCCACACTAAATGTAAAAATTGTTCATATTTCTGAAGCACAGCCTAGTGAAAGAAAGCACTCTCCCTTTTTCAATAGACCTTACAATATCTTTTTATGCATCCCTTCTTCCATTTAAGTGTGCACACTTCATCCAGAAACAGCAGACAACAAAGGAGCTCAGCAGGAATGAAGCAGCCGCATGGGATGCACCATTTGCATCTTTTACAATAACCATTTGTATTTTTCTTATAATTCCTTATTTTAAATGCTTTAGATTAGATGCTGCTCACTCAAAGCAGGCTAAACACAGAGAATATTTTGGTAAATAATCTGATCCTTTTCAAAAAAAATCATGTAAAAATGAGTAAAAACAACAACAGAATCCTTTGATTTCTTCTTCTTCTCTTTATCCCAGAGGTGTGTCTCGCTGTGCTGGGATTGCATATTTCTCTTTCTTGAATAAAGCAGGGAGAACAATAATAAAAAGCTGCCAATGTAATTAGAGCCTTTACTGAAAAATGCCTCTGTCATCAAAGCAGAAAACTGTGTTAATAAGGGGCCGCGTGCTCTGAGTGTGTTTGTGAGAGACGACAGCTGGCTGCACGTTTGCCAGAGCAGCCTCTGATGTGAGCAGTGAACGCAGCTTTGTCTCTGCTGCTCCTTCACATCGGCAGAGCTTTGTCTCTCTAAATCTTTCACTGAACTTTCACAGGGAAAAGGCCATAGCTAGTCACGTAATCACACAGAAACTGGGCCTGTTTGGTGATAAACTGCTGGCACTAAAATCCTGATATACCACAGATCATTTTTATTCTACTGGTCACAATGTGTTCCTGACTATTTAAAATGTGTAAATAGCTTAATTTAATTAAATTAACAGCTATTAACTGAATATTATAAAAGCTTATTTGAAAATGTGGAGCGTAGAGCCATGGGAAAAACTAAAGTATATCATGATTCAATATGTAGCTTGTCAAACCACCATCAGCTGCAGTAATGTGAACTAATCATTTTCAACACTTTTGCAACACTTTGAGTCTTTTCTTTTTCTGTCATTCTCTGTGAGATTTGCTGCTGTGATGTGGAATCTGAATGATTTAGTGCTTCTTAGTTTAATCCAAAGTAAGACAGAAAAACAATTCAGTCTGTCTACAAATACTACCGGAGCCTCTGAAAACAATTTAAGTCTCAACTTCTTTAAATAAAGTGTAGACTTTCTATAATTTTCACTTTCACTTGCTGGATGTAAGAGCATCCTTCCTAGTTTTTTATTTTTCAGTACTTAAAGCTTTGTGTACTTTGATACATTTGCAACTTTAGTGTAAATTTAAATATGCTTAGTTTGACTTAAGTAGACAATTAGTGGGTAAAACAGGTAAAAGGTTGACACTGCTAGTACAGTCCCTTAAGACAGGGCACGGGCATGGAAACAAACTGTTGCCTAATTTTAGTGTTTTCCAACATTTTTTTTGTATATATAGTAAAATATTAAAGGTTCGGTTTACAATTTTCCCCTGTGTATGGACAGATTCCCGTTTAACCTTAAAGTTACCTTTTGCTTTTCTTTCCAAACAAGATCATTTGGTCACACTGTAGCCATTAAAGCCTGTTGTGTGTGTGACAAATTGTGCTGTGTCACGGTCATGACCACTAATGGCTGAGACCTCCCTCTTTGCTGTTCAAGATGGCTGCCATCCAAGATGATGACCATGAGGGAAAGTAGAAGTGTGGAGGTCGAATAAAGGTCATCAACCAGAAAAAAAAGGTTTGTGTGTGTGTGTGTATAAATCTTGCACTAATACTTTAGCCTCGTGTGTGTGTGTGCCTGTTTAGACATCTTTGTGGGGACCCAAAATTGGAATATTACTATACTTTTGGGGACCAACAGTGACTTATGAGGACAAACATGTCTGTCCTCACGAGTCTGAAGGCATTTTTTAGACTCAAAATGTGGTTTCGGTGTCAGGGTTACAGTTAGGTTTAGGCTGAGGGTCCTTTTTGGTATTTAGGGGAAGCGGCAGGGGAAGCATTATGTCAATGAGATGTCCTCACTGAGATATGAAAACGAGAATGTGTGTGTGCGTGCGTGCGTGTGTGTGCGTAAAACAGTGCTGCATAAAGCAGTCTTTATACCCACTGTATCTGTCAGTCAGTCTGGGTTTTCGATCTCCCTCTCTTTCTGTCTTTCTGGTATAATTACTGCACACACAGATGTTTTGCCTGAACCCCCCTGCAGACTCATGAAATTCAGATGAGCCGACTTTCTTTAAGTCAGCTAAGCTGATGAGAGGCTACAGCTGTGTGGACAACAGCACCTGCTCTGTCTCTCTCGTTTTCTTTTGTCTCAATCTGCTTCTTGTTATCTCACATTTACGTCTAATTGCTGGTATGTAAGACGGATGTAAGTTCAGCACAGGCCACGCATATCTTCAAACACAAGTGAAAGCAGCTGAGGGTGAGTGGGGTGTTCCACGAGCTTAATGTGCACATTTAAGCAATAGACTCTACACAGACCATGCAGGAACACTGCTGACAAACTGCTCTGACAGCGAGTCAGTACCCATAAACTCTAAAGTCAGATGTGGTTCCTTCTCATCACCAGTAAAAACAAGATGATGATGACAAACTTGCTTAAAGCTGCTTTGAAACAGCAGCCCAGTGCTGCTCATATTTCATAAACAGTCTCTGTTTATGTTTAATAAAGTACTCATATTAATAGGTAAATATTATTAAGTGGTCTTTACTTTATTCAGCACTCAGTATAAACATGAGGTCATAGCTTTGCATTTCTTTTCCCGTTTTATGTTGAATTTGCTCACATAGTTTGATCCCAATCAGTTTTACTCCAGTCATCATCACCTGTAAGTAATCATCCAATCAGGGCGCTCTGTGTGCAGCACAGGTTCTGAGCCACATTGTTACGCTCTGCGGTCAAGCTTACCTCGTTTTGTAACAAGGTTTTTATCTTTTATGGTTCTTGTTGGTTTGTTTTATTTCCAATTAGAACTGAAAAGATCAGAGACTGGAAACAATCTGCTCAAACCTGTCATGTTCATGTTACGATAAGAAAAACACAGATTAAACAATAAACAAGAATTTAAAGTTACATTTTATTAAAAATATCCAAAATTATAATAAAATTATCAAATCATTGGTCAACAGTCTTAAAAAAACCCCAACAGTTGTTCTTTAATTTTGTCTTCTTGAGTGTTGCAGCTGAACGGGTGCTCAGGGTTATAAAAGACTCATTTTAAGTGGGATTGACATTCCCAGTAATTAGCTGTGGACAGCAGTAATGTGTAGAGTAATTGCATGTTGCTGTGTTTTAATTAGTGCACAGGCTTATTGCATGCTGCGTCCCCAGGTGGCCTGTAAATAAGCCACAGACAGCAGCACTGCAAGTCTGCAGAGAAGTGCTGACCGCCACGGCACGCTGATCAGAGGATTTCTGTCCTTATCCTGCTACATTAACACCACACGACGCTGTGTTTGTAGAGAAATGGAAGAATACTTACATAAATATCATATTTCATCCATCTCTCTGTGTGTGGTCCTCACTGCATTTTAATTCCCCTGATGTTTAAGTGAACCAGCGCAGACACGTTACAGTTATGTTCTTGTTTATGGCCGAGTAGATGTGAGTTACTGGCTGCTGCTCCAACAAATACAACACCGTCATGCAAACATACAAAAATATACCATTGATAGATGCCTCTGGTAGAATTTAAATATAAGAAGGGCAGATAAAAACACACTGAGTGCTGAAATAAGAACTTTAAGCTAAATGATTTTAAGCTTTTTAGGCTGAAAAAGCTTATTTATTAGTTTATGAGCTAATAAACCAGTTGGCTGGTTATAGGTGCTAAAAGGCAGAATTCAGCATTATGTTGTTTCATTTGTAATCATCTGTACATCCATTTTTATTGTATTTGTCATATGATTTATTTAACTGGAAGATTTTTTTTTGGATTTGCTAGTTTTACTTAGACGAAACACCCTGACTTTTGAAAACTTTGAATTTTTACACACATTTCATGAATTAAAATATGATTAGCAACAGATTAAGTGGCCATATTTAAATGAAGTCAACAGCTGGATTTATAAAATTTCAACATCTGTTTGTTTCTACCTTCATCTTTAACAGATGACTGTATTATGATATTTGAACACTAATAACATTGAACACAAACACACATGAAATTAGCATTACAAGATTAAAGTTCTTTTATTTAACAGTGAACGGAAGAACAACAAAAACATAGCAATTAACAATTTACAACAAACATTTTTAGTCCCTAACATGCCGATCCAAACAATCAGGGCCTGCTTCAGTCAACATGCACTGTTGGAAATTCAAAGTAAATAATAATAATCATGAAAATGGAAAATTAAGCTTGTTTCGTCTTTCATTGGACACCAGGTATAAAGTCAAGCCTAATTGGCTGGAACGTAGAGTGGAACAAATCAGTATCTCTATAACTCTCCGCTGCTCGACCTTGCACCAGGCCAATGCTGCATGCCTGCAACATTACTTCTTGCCAAATCTCTGGGGCACGGCCATACTCCAGATCTGACCCGGGGCAGCCTCCCAGTCACGGGAATGCATCTGATCCTCCAGCACAACCTGCCCTCTGGAGCTGCGGCCAAACCTGCGAGGGAAAAGCACCAGGAGTGGGAATTATTTCCCTTAATTCAACCAAAAACTATGATTTTAGAGAGATAAACATCTGTAAGCACAGAGCTGAAAATATAAAAGACTGATGTTGATGTTGCATCTTTGCTGAGGCTTAGTTAGAGCTCGAAGGACTGTTACAGAGGAAGCGGCAGTATAAGGCAACAGTTTTAATAAGCTCTTGAAGACCAGTTTAATGATCACAGCTTTGCCGTAAGGGGATCGTTCTGACTCCCAACAATTTTTACAAATAGACATTTCAAGTACATAATGGGTCATTTAGATATTTTAAAATTCAGATATGGAAAGTAGCTGCAAATGGCTAAATGGATTTTCCTCTTAGTGTCTTCCAGTACACGGTGCGACCTACTGTATATCACAATCCCTTTAAATAATTACTAATTACTCACATATGGTGTATTTGCTCTGTATCTCATTGGACAACTGTATAGTGACAATAAAGGCATTCTATTCAATTTTATTATATTTTTGCAGAAAGAATGGGTTTGTCACCGAATCTTTTTTTACCCATTTTTACCCATTAGTGTATTAGTGTTTTTCTGCAGTGGAGTAAATACAGCTGATAGAAAACTTCTGTCTGGAAGGTTGAAATGTAGATTTATACGTGCACTGCGATGCCACTGACCTCTGTGGCTGATGGAGGACAGACTCCCTGGTTTCTCTCTGGGCTCCGTGCAGCAGGGCTCTCAGCAATGAAGTCAGCACGCGATCATCAGTGTGGCTATCTCTGTTTTCACTCTCCTGGAACACACCAGGACACATTTAAGGCTACACAAGCGCACACAGCATCGTGTCGAACTTTCTTTCTTTCTTTTTTTAAATAAAACATGAAGAACATCACAAACTTAAGGGGCTGATGACTCCAACCAGTCTGTCCTGCTGTGGCAAAAAGCCTTGAGATGTAGATATTAGAGCACCAAGGCTAAGAGAGATACACGGTGCACACCAAAATAGCCATTCGCTTCATTTTTATGCTAAATAAAACCCAGATCTGTCCGTCCCTGCATGCCACAAAGGGAAAGTGTAGTATTCGTGATCTCCTTGTCCTTTATCTGATTCGCTTGTGCCCCCGACTATCTGCTCACACCAGAATATATAACAGTGTATTTCACACTGTTGCGTGAAGAGGAACACCATCTGAAATCTAAATGGGCTGTGTGATTTATCCTGTCTCATTTGATAAAAGGCTCAAGTTGCATTTACATACAATCCTCTCAGAAAACGTTGGCATGTACCAGAGCAGGCAGTCCATATTTAAATCAGGCACAAAGTGTGCATATTTTTAAAAATCACCACACGTGTCTCAGCGATAGAATTTAAATTTTAAAGGTTCAAATTATCTTGGACCTGACATAAAGTAGATTATCAACGTGTGAGTGAAATGAAATTAACAGTGTAAGTTTGTCAGTGGTTTGATTGTCTCACCAGCAGCAGGCGGTCAGGCATGTTCTCCTCTGAGCTGCCAGGCGAGATGTCATTTTTGTCCAGACCGCCTTGGATATGAAGAGCCTGACTGACGCCAGCCGTCGCCATAATCAGTGCCAGAAGAGTCACCGCCGCAGCTGTGTCCATGTTCTCAGACTTGAGAGGAGGTCAGACAAACACTGATGACAAACAGAGAAGAAGAAAGAGAAGAAGATGGCTGTTAAGAACGTCTTGTTTTTGCGGTGTCCTGGCTAACTTCAGTGCTGGTCACATCCTCGGTGGGTCTTATATACACCTCGTGGTCACTGGCTGGACGTCTCAGGAGAGCTGAAGGAAGACGCTACTGTACAAAGGGGAGCTGGGGACAGGATGGAGGAAGAGACTTAACTAGGTCCATTTAGCTCGGATCAGTGCATTAGTGATGACTTAGCACCAGAGTGTGTTATTATGTGGCCCTCAGGGTCGTGCAACACAACTTCCAGTTATTAAACAAATAAATCCGTTCAAATGGACCCCGATCCACCCATCCCAAGGTAACGCACACTGCATATACAATATAAAACAGATTAGTCACGTGACTTCAGTTATACAGGACGAAATTCAAAGCGCACACTTATTCAGAAGAACTGCAAATATTACACACAAAAAAATATGCATGCATACTAGGCCCTGGTGTAGCCCCCAAATCATCTTCTGTATAAAAGAAGAAGTCTTTGTAGCTACTCGCCCTTTAATCCTACTTTCTTCTGACTGGCTGTTGCTGACAAACAGAAGGTTTGAACAGCAGGTAGGTGGAGCTTCTGTGCTCACAGCTGTGGAGCTGTGACGACTATATTGTGGATCTCCCTGACATGCACTGTAGATTATTGGCTTTCTCCAAAGCTTTATTGACATGAATGTAAAGTAACCGCTGGGTCAATAACAGGACTGCGGCTCATCAAACCCTTTGCTTACACAGAGTTTTCTTTAACAAGCAGATCAAAGGATTTTAGAAGGAAGCTTTCCCCCAAAGGAACCGATGCCTTAAAATGAAACACGTCATCTGTTAAATGTCAGCTCGCTTCCTTCCATTATCTTTCCAAGTGACACCAGCTTCTTTTTATTAGTGAGAGTGACACTTTCTTTATTAGGGTACTTGTTCAGTTTAGAGTTGCCTCAGTGTGTGTGTGTGTGTGTGTGTGTTTGTGTGTGAGTAATAATTAGTCACTTCCACATTACTGGATTCGACATCAGCAGATTTGGCTCATCAAAGTGCCTAATGGGTGACAATCCGCTTAAGCGCGCACGCACATACGGCCTCTTTTTAACTACCATGGCAACCAGGAAGACATCTATGGGGTTCTGAGAGGAATTAGTTTTCATTACTGAGATGAGAAGCTTTTGGATTACAGGAAAATGAAAGTTCCTCACGCTGACTCACAAAAGTGAGTTCGCAACATTTCTAATAAGAGGATAAAAATAAACATTGTTTGGTTTTATGTGATCCCATTGCTCAACCATCCATTCATCTATTCATTTCTTACCCCAGCTATCACAGGGGGAGAGAAAAGGAAAACTGTGGACATATGTGAGTTTGTCTTTTATGCATTTCACTGGTTTTACAACATTGCTTGTCACACATTGTTTACAACAGTGTGTGAATGGGTGGATGACTGAATGGAGTGTAAAGCGCTTTGGGGTCCATAGGGACTAAGTATAGCGCTATACAAATACAGACCATTTACTATTTGTTTAGGAAAATGTTATATTTTTTCAGTGAAAACCACGAGAAGGTCGGTAGAGGTCTGAGATATGTTCTCCAGCAGTGTGTCCACTTTGAAATACATTTTATTTTAATTTTTCAGTGGGTACAGGTGTATGTAACAGCTGCACAGGTGCTGGAGCATGCTGTTAGTTTAGCTTAGCATACATATAAGATTTAAGCTGCTTCAAGCTAGCTCAGAGCTTTTTACTCTGGGTTTTTTTTTCATTCACACACTGTTCTAAACAATGTGTGACAAGCAATGTTGTAAACACCCTACCCGGAAATCACAACATACCATGATAATAAGAAAGTTTTTTAAATTTATATATAGATTTTTTGACAGCCTATGTTTCCACTCTTCATGCTATTAAGCTAAGCTACCGTCCTGCTCCCAGCTTCGTATTTGATTTAGCTCACAAAGTTAATGGATTTCTCTAAATGTGATTGTGTCGCACTCACACAGTAGTATTGGCTATTTTCTTACACCACTGCCAGCTGTCATAAGGCAGAGTCATGTTACACGCTGGAGAAATACTGTAAAGTATGGATATCATGTATTTTCCATGATTAATTTTCTGTAAATGTCATCCAACCATTTCTTAGACTAATTTATGTGCATTAAAAACACACTACCCAAAAAACTCCTATTAAAAACTCTATCACTAGTGGGTGAGCGTTAAAAATAAACTTGAAAATGATCGAAAGATTTAATGTTCAGTTTTTGACTTTTTTATTTATCAGCCAGAGTGTAAACCGACCACAGACCATGAATAATTACGTCCCATAAAGAAAACAAGATGCCTTTATTTCTTCTTCGAGAAGACTTACAAACAAAAAGTAAAGACAAACCCATCTTATCTGCACCTCTTAATTACTGTCCTGTGGTGTTCAGTGCAGGCAACTTTATGTTAACAAGCACAAATACTCCAGAAGATCATGGGCAACATTTCCATGAAAAACAAAATAATTCATATCTATTCCTGACAAGTAGTCATATTATAGCTTTTTTTTTACAAAAATGTACATGCTTTATGTTTTGTTTTTCACTCCCATTTAAAATAAGTACAGAATAATGTTTCATTTCTCAGAATGCTACCGCCACCTGGTGTTTTCTAAGTGGGTTGCAGCTTTTACACATCCTTGGTTTTTGTCCATCACTGGGTTTAAAATCTCTGCAAAATGAGTAAATTAAGATGTCTGTGAGGTTTACCTCAAATCTTTTTTTTTTTTTTATTTCATGTACAACCTTTAAACATTGCAGCCAATCCAAAGGAAAATAATAAATAAAACACCGAACAATGACCAACAGAAAATTTGGGAATATCAGAAAAAGGACTATCATGCCGCTAATATAAGATTGTCCAGCAATACCTAAAAACCAAGCTGACCCTTCATGCTTTACAGCCACTTCATCCACCCACATTAGATCCAAAGAGAGTTTGTCTGGTTCTGACACACAGCGTGTTCGCGCTGCTGTTTTATGTAAAAACAAAACAAAACAAAACAAAACAAAAGCAAAGGTTTCCCCCTCTCTTCATGTTGCATCAGTGCTGGGGGGATGTTTACTTGTCCACCGGTGTCCAACAGATGTTTCAGAGGAGTGTGATCTAATTTGCAGTAGCCTTGTGTTTGTAAGCAGTGCTACACCATCTGCCACTGTCACAATAAGGCATGTGTACGCAATTAGAAGTGTCAGTAATGAAGTCATACTGGTACGAGTGGCGCATATTAGCAAGAACAGCGTGACAAGCAAGTCAATGCAGTCCAACAGCCCGGTGAAATATCATTATCATTACAATATACATTACAGCTCATGAGAAAAATTTGGCGGCATCAGTCAAACCTCACATGGTAACTAATTCACTCATTCGTAGCAGTAAAGGTTTTAAATTGAGGCCACAGTCAGTTTTCATACGTATTTGTTTTTTTACACTGTTATGTCGTCATAAAACATCCATTTAAAAAAAAAAACTATCAGAATTTTTTCCTAAACAGAAAATGAGCACACGATATCTTAAATACTGCTTTTTTTCCCTCTTTTTCTGTTTTAATCTGACCCATGCGACAACAGCGCTCTGGTCGTGGCTACGGCACGTCATAGGCTGTACTGTGGTTTCTCGTTCTTATTCAAGTTACTCAGGCAATTGAATAAAGCCCTAAAAAAACTAAACTTTTTAAATGGCTTCTTAAGCCGACCCAGAGTACTCGTCGAGCTCAGAGGACAACACATTCATTGAAATACGACATCCACCCAGTGCTTTAACCAGTACTAAAAAAAGTCCTTTATATATAGAAAAATGTGTTTTTCTTTTCATTGCCCATATGAATTGTCAGTATTACAGTAGTTAAGGCAAAAAGTAGTCTTTGTCATGAGCAGTGGCTTCTTTACTGTAATGTTTAGTATATCTGTGTGTGTCTGTTATGATCTGTGTGGTGCTCATGCATGTCTTTGATTTTCAGTCCTTCATTCTGATGTCAGACAGCGAAGCAGCTCTGTGAGGGCTGGGAAACATACTCAGCAGCTCCACTGCTTTTATATTGTCGTAGGCCTTCAGTACAATACTATGATATTGATTTATGGTAAAATTAGACTAAATAGGCTACGTAAGGCCTTCAGTAGGCTACAGTATTGAGAAAACACATCAGTGTGTAAGCAACGATGAAGTAAAGTGTGCACAACATTTCGTGATCCCAGTCTTTGTGCACTTTTTTAGTCAGTTAATTCAACAGCAAAGACACAATGAGTGCTGCACATGGTGATTTTTTTTTTCTTTCTTTTTTTTAAAAGTCTGTTAGCGCTTCAGAGCAGGTTTACGAGGTCCCGTCGTTCCAGTGTGTGGCCCATTCCTTTTTTTGGACACCTCCTGACTTCTCAGTCTGAAACTGAGGCCGGTCCTCGCGAGGAATCTTCACCGCGTGGTACTGAGGCAGTTTGTCCTTGTAGTGCGCCCGTCGGAAGAAGCCACACTATTGACCCAGGGAGGAGAGCGGGTCGGAGTGAGAGGGGAGGAGGCAGAAGGGAAGGAAAACAGAGTTAACCGATGCCATGTTTAAAGGGCCGTGAGATGTGAGTGCATTCGTCAACTGTGTTTGGGGAGGTGCTATATTACTCAATAGCATGCCTAAGCAAACTATACACTCTTATTTATTGCATTTAAGTAAAGCTTTATAGTGCATCTCACAGATAAGAAGGCAAAGTGATTACCTGATGACCAGCTGCACACAAAGTGACTTTTTAATAAAAAATACATTTAAAATAGCACGCCAACCAAAAAGCACACCCTCATGCTCGACATTTCTAATCTGCCACTAGTCTGAAGTGCCTGCGATTAACACACCAACACACTGGAGTACCATTAAGCAGATTTACACTCGTTAAAAGGAACAAAGACACCCACTGATCCTAATGACAAGTTCAGTCTGGCACCTGGAAAAGTCGATCGGTTATTGAATGCGTGTCAAATAGGAGCGCTAATAGATTTTTAGCAGGAGGGGAATGTGCTGCAGGAATGAATATTCATCTGAGAATGATGCCAGAATGAACAAGTGCAGATAAGTGAAAAGTAAGAGGCACAAAACACAACACAGCACAGTTAAAGCCTTGAAGGAGAGATGGCTGGATGGTGTTCAATAGGCACAGATTAGGTGAAAAGAAAATAAAGGTTTTAAACTGTTTAGAAGAACAAAAACACTGAAGAGTTGGAGTGATCCAACAACTGAGACTAGCACAGTAGCTGATCATGGGAGAAATTAATATTAAAGGTTGTCACTAAACTAAGTGACATTTAGGCTAATACCTAGCATTAGGCTATACGTGCATTTAGCCACCTATAAGCTAGCAGATGTGTTTCTTATTATGATCATTTTAGATATTTTGGGGGAATTAAATATAACAAAAATAGTTTGATTTTAAATATGGGATTAAATCATGAATGTAGGCAACACATTTCATATACAGTCACTGGCCACTTTGTTAGGTACACCTGTACAGCTGCTTGCCAATTCAAAAGTCTTATTAGTCAGTCACATGGTAAGATAAGATAAAACTAGGCAGGTAGACGCGGTCAAGATGACCTGCTGAAATTCAATCTGAGTATTAAAATGTGATAGAAAAAATGACTGAATGTGGCATGGCTGGTGATGCCAAGATCACGACGTCTATTTCTTTCATAAACTGATGATGCACGCTGAAATGTTTCTACATCTCCGGGGTTTCCAGTATCCAGTGTCCTGTTGGTGAACAGAGGAGAACTGCCAGCATCCTCTGAGTTGATGGAAAAGCAAAAGTAATTAAAATAACGACTCGCTGCATCAACGTTGTTGAAGAGAGACAGGTTTATGATCTTCTGATGGCGGCTTCTGGCAGGATAATGTCACAAAACTCCAATAATCTCAAACTGGTTTCTTGAACGTGACAATGAGTTGACTCGAACGGCCTCCACAATCACCAGATCCCTTTGGGTTTAATGAAATGGGAGCTTAGCATCATGCGTGTCGTTGTGTGATGCTATCACGTCAACATGGACAACATTCTGAGGAACGTTTCCAGCTCCTGGTTGAATAAATAAGCAGCTCTGAAGGCAAAAGTGACTCCAACTAGCAAGGTGTACCTAATAAAGTGGTTGTTGAGTAAAAATGCTTTACCTATTTATAAAGATTTAATTTAAAAATGAACAGGACACATAAAAAATAACCGTTTTATACCACCTTATGGAGATAATGGCCCCTTATTTTAAATCTAAATCTTGTCCTGTGAAAGCGAGTGGTGGCAAAAACTATTTTTTTTTTGAGGATGGAAATCTTTCTACTCATAGAAACAGTAACAAAGGGAAAGAAGGCTCAGAAGATCGCTTCTCCTTTATCTCACGTGTCGCTGCTATGATGCCTGCTCTCATATGAGATCGTCTGAGCCTTCGTTTACTGTCATGCTGTAATGAACACCACCGGCCTTCGAGTGGATTGAGGAACAAAAGTGACTGCGGGTGGAGATTTTTACCGCTTGGAGTGAGAGGAGGAGGGGAGAGCAGGCCAGAGGGGGGTCTACTTTATATTATAGTTCTGT
The DNA here is from genome assembly GCA_015108515.1 of Hemichromis elongatus. Taxonomy (NCBI): domain Eukaryota; kingdom Metazoa; phylum Chordata; class Actinopteri; order Cichliformes; family Cichlidae; genus Hemichromis; species Hemichromis elongatus. The sequence goes on from VUQR01011932.1 coordinate 16,831, forward strand.
CGCCTGCTTCTCCGCCTCCGAGGGTTGGACCCCCAAATGGGCACGGTAGTACTCCGTCTCATAATGGTGGCGTCGCTCGCTGCGTTTGAAGAACCCACACTGGGGCGGGGTAGTGGGGAAAACACAGATATATAACAGAGACGGGATTCCCGCCGTCCCCGATAGAAGTGAGAGGAAAGAAAAGGGAAGAAAACACAGAGGAGAAGATCACACGGAGGACAAACATGAGGACAGAGGAGGAAAGGCACAGGTGAGAGTGAGCTGGAAGGAATAAAACATTTACAGGAGAGATGAGAGCAAGGCAGACAAATAATGTCCAGAGTAAAGGCAAGGCCAGCGACATCAAAGAGATGTCACTGACTACTCAGGATCCTGCAGCTGCTGAACTTCGGTGGAAACGAGTACTTGAGGACTGCAGTTAACTTACTTTAATGAAATATTCCCATTTACTGTGACTCCTGAGCTTCAGGTGGAGATATTTAAATCCACTACTATCCAAACCAACCCTGCAAGGCCTGTGAGTGTATCGCATGAGTTTTTTAGACCTCTGCATCATCACTGCGATTTTCTTTTTTAAATTGTAAAAGAGGTTTTTAATCAATAAACTGCAAAAACGATTCACCTACAATATCATACTCATGTGTTACGCCAAACAGTAAGACACAAGTGCATAAATGCAAAGTGATTGCACAAATTTATATTATTAACTTTTTTTTGTGCGTATAAATTTCAGTGTTGTAGCAAATATCCATCTTATAACAGGTGTTGACTGGCTAGTTAGCAAGCACTACTTTAAACAGTCACACAGTAGGACACTTCTTTAATAAACTGTGTAAATTTTTAAATTATTATTTTTAGTATTACAAAGAAAATGTTTTTTACTCAGTTGCCACCTAAATGCAAATTTTCATCGTATTTTCTTCTCTAGGATGTGATTTTCTTGACATCTTTGAGATTTTTCACATACAAAATTACTACATAAATATTCATATGTAAACCTGTTCTATGTCTTATTTTCCTGTTGTTTATCCACTCTTGTTAATGATAAAGACCTAGATAAAGAATTGAATAAAAAGACAAAGAACGCACTAATAAATGAAAGCTAGTAGGGTCATTTGAGATCTGATGGATTACCTTCCATAGCATGAGGACGAGCAGTGCCAGCAGCAGGATACCTGCCAGGATGGCAATGAGGATGATCCACCAGGGGATCCAGTATTGGTCAGTAACGCCATGCTCGGGATAAATCATCACTGAAACCTGATGAGGAAGAAAGGATATTCAGCTCAAACCTGGGAGAAATGTACAAACAGCTGATAGCTAAAAATAAAAGTATGTTTTTTTAATGAATGTGTGTAAAATACCAGAGCAGCAGCATCCTTAAGGACCAGATGTTTGATGCTGGACTTCACAGTGATGTTGGCTCTGACGAGCAGCTCCAGAGCGCTGACTGCTGGGAAGTCCTACGAGACGGAGAGGAACAAACCAAGTTTAAAATCAAGGAAAACTGCACACATTCAAATTTTAGCCAAAGCAACATAATGTTAGCTCTACTAATTACATGGTATAAACTATTCACACAGTTTTATGTAACACGTGTTAGAGCCAAAACTTTGAAATAGTGAGATTTAAAGAGAAAACAAACTAGACTCTATTTCCTTTTGGTGCTTCTGGCTGGTCCCTTATTTCCTAAGGGATCACTACACGATTAAACGTGTCCGTCCAGATGCAAACGTCATTTATCCGTGCTTATGACCTTTTCTTTGTATCCACTCCAGCTGAGGAGGACGTACGGACAATGCAAATTGGCACTAATTTAATGAGAAATTCAATTTCAGAATTGTAAATACATTTCTATTAAAAAAAGTGTTTCCAATAAATTCTATTGATGTTTGATGGAAAAGCAAACTAACATATTCACACAGCCTTACTCTTTGATCTCAGTCAATGTGGAAAATTTAAAATTCATTTGACTTGGTAGCCAAACATCATCTGTAACATACGAGCGTCCTGACATCAGTCGTCACTGTGTAAATGCATTTGCTGCAGTTATCACTCATTGGCTGCTCCCTGGAGCGGAGCTTGAGAGTAATGTGCAGGAAGGTGCTGATGTATCACCTCGATGAAACTGCTGTTCCACAGTCTGGCGTGGATTTTAAGCACAGCCTGACCGGAGAAGCTGTGGAGAGGACACTGGAACAGTACACAGCGTGCTGACCCCAGGAGGCAATCCTAGAAAACAAAGTGACACCCGAATGCAAGCAGCTGTGAAAGCAATGAAAAGCAAAGCAAAGAGGCCTCACACTTTAAAACCGGTCCGGTGTTTGAGTGCATTAGCAGGAAATCAATAACCCACGTGCCTGTTGGTTCCTGGCTCTCTGCTTCTTGTTCCTCTTACCAGTTTGAGCGACTTGCGTCGGTCTGAAGCCGCCACAGCCGGTGTGGTCTGTCCCACGCTGTCTTTGGTCATGATCTGACCTTCGTCCTCTGGGTGGGAGCGGCGTTTTCGCCCAACCTGCTGAAAGATGCAGTTTTACTTGTTTCAAGTAGAAGTTGAAAAAAGCAGGATTTAGTCCAAATACAAACAGAAAGCATTTAATATATTATGAAGGTTTTTGAGTTACCTCCTAAAATAGAGTATAACACAGAAAAAGAGGAGATTAAATGAATTGCTAACACACGTCATTCAGCCCTGGGCTGAGTCCGTAGATCCTATTCCTAATAGTTCTGTCACTTGCTGTTAAAACATGGACTTGTGAGCCTGTTTCTAATGAAATAAAGTGCTCTTAAAACAATTATTTGCCCTCACAAACATCACACAATATTTTTTGAGTAAAATGCAACTGCAATATATAAAATTCTTATTTATTAAAATAATTATTTATTCAGGAAAACATGACAGGTACAAATGAAATGTAAACCAATCGAGTACATTTCAGATTCCATTAAATGTAATGTTTTATTTTGTACTTATGTAACAATATTACATGAAAAATTAAAATGTAATCAAATGAGTTAAGATAGCATGGATATATATTTTAAGTGCGTATGCCTGTAAACGAATGAGCCAGTTCGTTTTATGCTGATTTTCTACCAAGGTGAGCAGTGACTTGCTCCGCCTACCCCGTGACTGCCCGACTCTGCAGATGAGGAGCCCTGTAGCTTCAGAGGATTCAGAGCTGATGTAGGGGTGCACTGTGTTTCTGAGTGGCCTTGAAACATCAAGCTGGCAGGATACAGGAGCCATTTCCCATTGGCCAGCTCATGGGGCCACATAATGTTGAGGAAGGCGGAGCCAAGTGTCTGGAGAGCTTGACCGGGATTAGCAACCTGACAGAGGAAAGGGGGGAAAAAGCTTACATTTAATAAGTATGTTCATAGATGCTGGGTCTGTTTATTGTTATTATGGAAAGATAAAAAGAACAAGAAGGACTCAGAGAAGGCAAACCTCCACCTCCACTTTTAAGGGGATATTATTGTATTTTTTAAGTATTTATTTTGAGTTCTCTCAAAATAAATATATATGTATATGTATATATATATATATATACACACACACACACACACACACACAAATATATATATATATATATATATATATATATGTGTGTGTGTGTGTGTGTGTATATATATATATATATAAAAAGATGTG
>VUQR01011932.1:20738-31284 GCA_015108515.1 Hemichromis elongatus
ACATGTAGGTGGCAAAAAACCCTATTTTCTCACCACAAACTCAAAATCCACAGCGCTGCCGACGTCGTCCAGACTGCTCATGGCACTCTCACCCCTCACTGCACTGCCGAAGAAGAGCTTGTCGGGATTGACGCGCCTAATGCAGCAAGTACAGTGAGCATCAGTCAGAAGATGAAAGCACAACTGCAGAACTTAACATCACTGTGCATTTACTCAGTATTGAACCACCTTTACTGATGATCAAGGCTGCGTCTTCATCATAATTCAATCATATTTGAATTTGAAAACCTTTTAATGAGGAAACTAAATGTTATTCAAATACATGGGGTTTCATTTTAAATTCTAGTAATGATTTTCACACTTCCAATGGTCATCCTTTGGTAAAAGAGCTATAAAGTGAGCATATTTCCACTTGTTCTAATGGTGCAGTTATAAACACATAAAGTCCTGGTTTTAAATCCTGGACCCTGGAGAGGAAAACTCGGCTTCGTCGAGGAGTTGAAACAAGCTGATCCAAATTTATGTGACAGATAATGTGGAGTGAAATGATTTTTCCAACCATAAAGCATGTGAGGGTGTTTTAGTAGACCTACATAAAGCGGTTTTACTGCCACACACTCTTTTAATAGACTGAAGGTGTTACTCACCCACTCACAGACAGAGGGAGCTCTATCACAACTTTAGCGTAAGCCATCACGGGGACCAAGTCCGGCTGCTCACTGATGCTGAGGACAAAACAAAGAATGAACTCAGAGGAAAGTGAAAAGATGAAAAGTAAGAATGTGATCTTTGTTGTCACATGTCAGGGAAAATATAGAAAACGTACGTTTTCAGCGAGAGCTCGGCTGTCAGCTCGGTGGTCTCAATAGTAATGTTAGCTGTGCTCAGACTGATGGAAAATTTCAGCTGAGGGAAAAAAAAAAACATGAGCATGAAGTTTTTTACAAATATATTTTTGGTGCTTTTGTTGAGTTTAACAATAAAGACACAGTTTTACCTTAGAGTTTCGTTTGACGGGGTTTCCCAGGTCACATTCAACCTGGGAGCCATTCTGGTTTGCTTGACATCTCATCTGCAGTCCAATCAAACAAATACTATCAGACAGACGTTTGTCATCGACTTTAAAACAATAGTCCGAGATTGTATTCAGCAGATCTCAGACCTGCTCTGGGATCCTGGAGCCGGCGTATGACAGTGTGTTTGGCAGGGAGATAATAAGCTGAGCAGCGTGAGCATCATCGCCGTCCTCCTCGGGGTAAAGGGGGTCGGAGGGCATGTTAGTGACGGTGATGTCCAGCACCACCAGCCGCTGATCTGAGAGAGAAAACACCTGCACGTCGTCCTCATCTCTGCATGACGGCAAAGGAGACACAAAAGGGGAAACAATCACATATCAACACAGTCTGAAGGCTGAGCAGAAATCAGCTGAGTAAGAAATCTTAACATAATTGTTTTTTATGTGGGAGGGCGTTGTAAGCCGTAAACTCTTTATTCCAATATGACGCTTTGCCCATGCATTCGTCCGCAGCTACAGAGGAGCCTTTTGTAGACTAGTTAGAAAATCTTGAACCCTTTAAACTTAAAATTACCTCAGCGTAAGACTCGTGAGCATTTATTTAATATGTTATTATAAAAATTTAGATATGCTACCTGAATTCCTGAAGATTTGCCATTAATCATCAATATCATCTCAGTCAGACAATAAAAAGAGACTAAACTGTGTTGGGGTGTCGGGCTGCACTGACGAGCCGCAGCAGATACTCACTTTGGCAGAGGGATGAAGAGGTCAGAGTTCAGGGGCCGAGTACCAAACTGGTAGCTTAGCTTCAGGTTGCTCTGGCAGATTTTGTCACTTCCACATCCTTCTCGCAGAAAGTTCACCTTCAGGAATAAAATAAGGCAAATATTAGGCTGAGATCATAAATTCAAGAGTTTTTATAGTGAAGTAAGTTTGGTGCAAATAAGCCAAAAAAACCCAACTTCACTGTTTCCACACAGCCTCATCAACTGTTTCTTATTTTAATTAAACATCTTTATGGTTTAAACTTTTTTGGGGGGGGGTTTTCAATGTTAATGCAAAGAAACTCAATCATTCGATTTATAATGAATGATTTATAAATAATTTAAATTATTTATCGGTTGACTAAACCCAGCGCTGGGTGCTGTGCTGTATGCTACAAAGGTGTATATGCAGGGTCAACGGTAAGTAAGGGTAAGCCTAATGAGGAGCCTGTGGTTGAGTTCAGCACTGAGTTATCTAAGTACAAATTAATAAAAGTAACAAAGCGAAGTTTAACGGCAGGTTTAAATGCTCTGGTTTGAGTTTATATTATGTGTCACAGATTTGGCTTAAACAATCCTCACTGACTCTAAATTAATGCAGAAACACAATGTTGATGGAAAGCATTACATAAAGCCTTGGCTTATTTACACAGTACATTATTAGCCGCAGGAGCTCATTAAAATGAACCTCATCCTTAAAAATACTTTTTTCCTATTTTGCTGCAGACCTCAGAGTGGAGCGTGTTAGACGGGGACACGTTGAGTATCGGCGGCAGCTTCTCCAGCCTTTTTGCAGAGTGTCTGCGTGGCGGCACGGGCTTGATAGTGTGAGTTATGACCAAAGAGATGGGACGCAGTTTGTCACGGATGTTGTCCTGCACAGAGGGAAAATATCAAATCAAACGTCAGCAGAAAAGAGTGAAATAGTTCATTAACGTAATGTCTATTCAATGCAGTGTCCTTTTCATACTGGGATACTCCATAAAGCTCTGCTTTTTACAGTAAAAGAAAGAAACATGTCCAAGAAGTCAGGTTACTGACATGCAGCTGGAAGACAGCGTTGGTGCACACAGCGTGACGCTGCCGATTTAGCTGCACTTCCTCGGTCTGCGTGTACTCCGGCTCCAGTAAACTGCGGCCCAGGAAGGTAACGCGGTGCGGGAGGCCCAGCTTCCTGCGCTCCGTGTCCGCTTCAAAGCGCACTACGAGGGCTTGAATGGAGTAAAACGGGGCAGCACATTAAGGGAGACAGATGGGTTGAAATACAGAAATGTCAGGACACACACTTAAAGAAGCCACTGGGGACAGAAGATATACTGAACCCATCTGAGGAGACACAGTATTACACAGCTGTGATTGAATCATAATAACATCTAATGTTACTTCACAGATAAGGTTACTTTCTACCATGAATAGAAATGACTGCTGTCACTGTGGGGAGTGATGTAAGGTCCTGCGAGAGCAAAAGACAGAAACAGTGGTGCAAGCCAAAGTGTGACTTACTAATGTGTGGGGAGTAGTGAGCTGGGTGGGCTACGAAGGTGAAGCAAGCCTTGACCTCCACACTAAAAACAGAAAACGACATGATCTTTAGGAGCTTCAGGGCTGTAGGAGAACATTTCTCTAAATGTTTTTATTTGGTTAAGTTATCCCGTAAGTTTAGTGCATTATGAGTTCTTACCAGACTCCATCTCTGCCTTTGCAGTTGAACTGCTCCAAATCTATTTGTGGAGGATCAATAGTTATGTCTCTCTTCACGTGGATGACAGGACGAGATCTTGAGGACGCAGGAAAACAGGAAAAGACATGTCAGCAGAGAAAACTGTTAATAAATTATCGATAATGTGCTTTCATCCCTTAGATAACAGCACTGTTTAAAAATCTTTTTTTTTCAAAGGTTTGGTTTAACCAAAATCTTTTCTCACCTGAAGAGAACCACTGAATCGTTCAGCGAGCCCACTGCCACGTCTGGATAGTGATTGTTGTCGATATCCAAACCTCCTGAGATAGAATATCCAAAACGTCTCACGTCAAAGTCCCGGCCATCCAACACCTAATGGGAGCAAGAACGCTCATGCTCAGCTTTATCCGCGCCGTCTCCTTCTCTCATTCAATCCTTTGGATTTTGACCTTTGTTTCTTATTTTCACTGCAGACGCTCATATCCAAAGCAAACTTACCTGAGCAGGTTTTGTCTCAATTCCAGATTTTGAGCCTCTATAGATAAAAACTTTTCCATCTCCATCAAACGGTGCTCCCACAGCGATATCTGTATGGATGTCAAACAAACTGGTTTCCAACTCTACATTCTTATTGTAATGGTTTAAACCAGGGGTGCCTGTCCGGCAGCTTTTACCTATCACAAACCATAAACCACAGACGAAGACATTCAACACAGTAAAATGTATGTTTCACTGCTGGAACCATTTAAAGGACACTAACTGTATTTTATGTGTTCCCTAATTTTCTAATATTTATATTCTGTTATACATCTGGTTCATCCTGATGGACGATCATATTAAATATGATCATCATCATCCAGTCAGTGATTTATTTTTATTTTATTTATTTATTCATTTTTTCATTCGGCCAATCAAACAGCAGTGACTTAATATATATACAGTATATATGTTTGAATTGCAGATTAAAACATTCTGAGTGAATAAAAGTGTTTTTCTTGTACCTCTGTATCCATCCTGGTCCAGATCGCCAACATTGCTGACCGTCATCCCAAACATGGAGTCATACGTCCCGTTGAGGCGGATGGGCCGAGCCTGGTCGTCCCAGTGACCAAACGGGTTTAGGTACACGTAAACAGCTCCACCAATCTCTGCTTTACGGTCAAAAAAGTTCGGCGCTCCAACAATCAGGTCCGTCCAGCTGGCAAACAGAGGTGGAAAAGTCGAAATGAACACTTCCTTGAACCGGTCTCTTCTAAGCTGCGTTCGTTATGCAACATGAAAAGTTATTTAATTTCACAGGAAAATACATTTACAGTGATTTTAGGTGTTAAAAATATTATCTTTAAGTTTATAATTTTAGGATCATTTGACCTTTTTGTGTGTAGAACATGACTGTGTATCCCATTTTCTATGGGTTATATGACTTTATGCTGGTCACTACCTGGTCAGCCTTTACTCACCCATCTCTGTTGAGATCTGTGGTGGCTACTGAATATCCGAATGAAGAGGCCAGCTCCTCCCCCCAGAAGATGTGCTGTGGCACCAACCGGTACACATTGTCTTTCTTCAGCAGCACCACCGCCCCGGTGTGATTGGCTCGGGGAGCACCGGCCACGAAGGTTAGCTCTCCAAGACTCATTATTCCCATGGCAGAGTCAACAGAAAACCCTAGAAGATGAGGAAGAAGAGAGAAGCGGAGGAGGAGGAAGGAAGGAAGGAAGTGTTATGGGTTAATATCGACCGTGGGGTTCAGAGGCTCACCTCCTCTGAGTGTGCCATGTTCTGCTCATCTTCTTACTAATGAAATGTGTGCCTTAAGTGACTATTGATTTTGTGCCTAACTCATGATGGGTGTAAATGTCCTGTGTGCTGTGCGTGTGAAAGGCTGTGGGTCTACTGGTGGAAGCAAAAAGGCTGGTTGTGATAGTAACACGAGATGTATCGACATTGGTCTAATGTCTCCTGAGATTCATGATAGCGTAGCTCTGCGCTGGTTGCCTCTGGTGAAGGCGGTGTGTGAACATGGTGGGTGGACGTTAAGCAGATTTATTACCTAAAGCATCTCCGCTACTCTGAGTGTGTTTTGTGAAAAGATAATCTGCATGTCTGTGGAGGAATGTAAGGATGTGCATGCATGTAAATCAAGTAAAGCAATTCAGCGTGTATATAGAGGAGGAAGGACGTTTGCATCATGTGAACAATATTTCTGATAAAGCTGTGAAAAGTTACACATAACATATGAAACATTTTGCCTGAACGCAGGCATTTTCTACATGCACTCGCTAAACTAGACTAAAAAGCAGGCAGCTGGTGCAAAAAGTGAGGACAATCTGTCATGCCGGGACATGAAGGACATTTGTTGGTCCTGAGCAAACATGCAGAGGGACACGAGACAGAGACAAACAGTGAGCAGCTCCAGGGTGGCAGGTGGGGAATGCAGCGTTGCAGCTTCTATAAAACCAGACGACGTGAGAACAAGGTGCAACTTTTTCTACGCAGGCCGGCTGTTAGCGCACAAGCTTGCAGAATGGTCGAGACTATAAAACTAATTGAGGAATAAAAGCATGAGGGAAAAAAGGTTTTGCAATATTAAACGATGTTAACCTTAATAAACTGATTAGTGTTTGTTTCAGTTAGACAGCTAGACAGAGAACGATGGAATTTCAGATTTTTATTTTTTTTAAGTGTTCTGTTTAGCTACCTGCTAAATCGGTTGGGACAAACTAGGTTAGGTTAGACTAATCAGTAGATACCTACTGGAGACTGTAAGTATCTACTGATTAGTCTCCAATGGTATACTCCTTAGTGTCCTACTCCTGCTATAATAATTTATCAATCCCACTTTTTTTTTATTTACATTTATGCTTTTCCTCATTTGGGCCAGAGAGACAGTAGCTGACATGATGCAATATAAGTGTATTCATTTTTTTCACATACTACGGCTGCATTTTGGCATAGCTTTTGTTAAATAAATTATATGGTGTAACATATCGTGTGTGATGTTATATTTACTATATTTTATGTACCGCGACTCTTTTTGCCATTGCTGCACATTTTAAGTACAGTTTACTTCTTGACTAAAAGGCTCTTTCATTTAAAACTGAATTTACCTGATAAAGAGCCAAAGATGATGCTTGTAAATGTTAATGTTTCTATGTACTCGTTGTGCTGACGTTTCTAATTATGGTAACTACTCGGGTGCAGCCTCTAAACCCTGTCTTAGTCCTTTAGCTTCTAATAAAGAGATCCGATGTGCAGTGTTTGATTTGGCCTTGATGGAGATAAAAGCAAAGCTTTCTTATCATTCAGCAGGACATCGCTTCTTTAAATGAATATTTTACTGTTCATATTGGACATGATACAATGATATTTAAGATGCACCAGAAGCTGCAAATTCCTACAACAGTCTCTGTGATTTTAGTAAGCATGCATAGGTGTGTCGTATCATCTGGTTAGTATCAATGGAAGCACGTGGGTAATAAATGAAGGCTAAAAGGTCATGTGGGAATTAGTGTTGTCAAGGAGACGGCTCAATACGGTGAGTAGGAGGATAAGCAGGATTGGAGGAATGTGAATAAAGAGATTTATGGCTGATCCACACACTTAGAGGAAAAATAATGACCGGAAACCCAAAATACCAATGAATAGCTCCTGCTCAGCAGACTGTGGAGCACTAACAACACACACTAAATACTGAGAAATTCATCCCAAAGCCTCACAGCATTTTCTTGATAAAATGTATCTGTCTCTCTATCATCGTTGGGATGATAATATCAGTGTGACAGTGCACCACAATTGATTCATCTGACCTTAGGCCTGTACTACAAAGTGAGTTCACACCCAGGGCATCTTTCTGTTATCCGGCCAGTCAGAATAAGCATTCACATGAAGCTAGTTATCAACTTGCTAAACTAAACCAGGATCTTGCCTGCAAACAAAAAAGGTGGTGTTGGCAGCATCTGACTGATCATAATTATGGATAAATGTATTCACAGTAGAGCGGCTCCCCTTTTTTCAAAGGGAGATGAAGCCGTACTTTGGAGAAAATATGAAGAGTTCAAACATTTAATTTAGATTTAAGGCAACAAAGCTGCTGCAAATAAAGTAGTATGAGCGTGTGTGAGTGGAAGAGCCCTGTAGAGTAATACAGTATTACAAGTATGGGCTTTAAGTAAGACCAGAAATATGTGACTATATTAATAAAGTTTAGTCTACTTGAAGCCTGGAAGGAAAGCTGGCAAAAATGCTGACAGTGTAACTCAACAGACGTATCACATCACAACACTGTCATTAAGAATCTGATGGATTACAATTAAGTATTTCATTAAATTAATATGTAGAGGGCAGTTTTAGTTTTTAATCCTTCGGCTGCTGCCCCAGTAGTACTCAAACCTCTGACCCTTTCAAACAGTCTGAGTGCAAATTGTCCACAAGTAAAAACAGGCATCCTATTTTAGGCCCGAAAGTTAATAAAATAATAAAAATAATAATAAATTTGTTGTAAAACTGTTTGCAGCCATAAGGAAAGAAGTTTAAAGGTACATCTAAGAATTAATGTTTATTACTGATCATCATCAAGGAAATACAAAAACATTAGAGCCCATTAAAAAACTTTAGAAACGGAGGATTAAGGGATCTTCAAGAACTGGTAACCCTCTTTTCAGGAGAACTGACAGGTCGGTAGGCAGCGAATTTGTGCCTATTGATCTCTAATCTGGAACCGCTTCACTGCATAAATTACCATTTTGATATACCCCAGTGAGAAGTGAACCACCTTTGTTGTACAAAAACCCAGGAGTTAACCCTGAACCACCCGGGATAAGAAGGAGTCCTGGCAGTACGGGCCTCTTGACATGTTTGAAATGCTATAGAGACATTTGTGACAACCAGAGTTACTTCTCCTCTTGCACCGCCGTTACACTGGGTAGTTTTGATTTAGAATAAAACTTAATGAAACTTAATTGCTAACCATTCATTTTGATGCCAAAAACTCCATCAGCCTTCAGGCCATCATCTAAATTTCAAAAGTAATTAATAAAATGAAATACATACTACACATAACAATTACATATAATATTCTCATCCACCTCAATTACAGTTGGGTTCATCGCTTGTTAGCAAAAGTTAGCGTATTAACGTGTTAGAAAAAACGAGCACTGATTGTGAATAGCATGTTGATGATGTGCCTCGGTATAGCCCCGCACTTATATATTGTAGACTATTTAAAACAATGTGGTTTAGTATAAGTGCAACTACTTAGAGTGAAACCACCACCAAGATACCCTGGAAAGCTTCATCCGGACAGACACATGCAAACTAACCAAAGAGATCGACAGACAGAACAGACAAACACCTCCTGCTACCCAAAGAGAAGGCCATCTCTTCTGCAACTATATAACTGTGCCTAAAATTAAATGAAATGAAATCTAAAAAAGGAAATAAAATGGAAGTATAACTTTGGATGGCTGTCTCTTTTTAACATAGATTACACACTAAAATCAGACAGACAGACAGACTGTGATCAGAGAGGATTAAGACGAAGACGGAGAAAACAAAACACTATGTCCACTACAAGCCCAGTCCGGTCCAAACGACAGCACCTCAAGCCTACAAACCTAGGTAGCTATTATAAGCTACATCCTCAAACGATGTGGGCCGCCTTGATGGTTCCAGAGTTTTGTACAGCAGCGCATCTTCAACAGGGCTAGCCATGAACAAGAGCCCTATGGCCCAAAACAGGAGGAGAAAACAGAAAGAAGCAGAAAGAGGAGCGTGGGGAGGGTGTGATGGGATGGTGAAATGGTGGTGGGGGTAGAAAGAGAGAAAAAGGGGGAGAGGGAGGTGCAGGTGAGAGGGTGTGATTGATTGCTTTCTTTGTGGTGCTGCAGTGGTTTGTCCTGCAAAACCACTGGGTACCTGATGGAGAGATGACGTGTCAGGCTCAGACTGTACACCACTGACATTTTCAGACAATGGGCGGTAGCTGCAATCGGGTTAACATCAAGTATTTCCCCTTGTTTTCCCAAGAAAGTGAGCAAATACTAGCATCACGAGGACTGATCCTGTCAGGCCACATGTCCACCCACAATCAAACAAGGGCTGAAAAAATGAGGTGGAGTCCTGTTCAGAGCTTTATGAGTCATAAACTGCTGAGCTAAAAGTCATGTCCAGGAATGGCACTAAAAGATTTTATTCAACCAATCAGAGGCAGCTTTGTTGCTACCATTGCTAATTCCTGTGGTTAGGTCAGCCATGGTGGGGTACAGTCTAAGTCCTGGTGTCATCCTCCCCCGGCCCTCTCTATCTCTCCTGTGCGCAGGCAGCAGTGAGCAGGGAGGGCAAATCCTACCCAGGTAACTGTGGTAGGGCACAGGGATGAGCTGGGCATTGAGTTCTTTTTCATCTGCCACCTCGTAAGGTCCGTCGTCAAAGATACCGAGGTCAAAGAGAGTCTGGTTTAGGAGCTGAACACGCATCTCACCTGGAAAGGAAATAGGTGAGGGCACAGCACGGTGACAACAACACATCTGGAAATGATCTTATACAACGGGGACAAGGTCATAGATACACATGCACACATGTTGCTTCCCAAATCCAGAATATGATCCGGATTCAGACATTTTAGAACAGGGATTGTGTAAATTTAAGAGTATTGTGCAGCTTTTTTCCATAAGGCAGCCAGAAACTGATGTTTGCATCCAATATATCTTAGAACATTTATTTTAAATGGATTAAGCTGCGCTGCATAATTTCTGTGTTCAATCAATGGCCTATAAATTAATTGGATTGTCCTGTTAGTAGTACTTATTTAATTAGACAGTTTACGTGCATTGCTGTTCTTCTCTAGCATGCATTAGCTGCAACAGGAGTTTCTTCTCATATTTCTTTTACATTTGTGGTAAATAATATTTAATAGAACAACACTCAAGAAGGCCTAGGAGAAGGAATCAGTAGACACTAAAGACAAAAACCTCACTAACAGTTCGTCCGGCTTAACATTCATCTTTATGCTGCAATAGTATCAGATCTTGATGAAGAGCATGTCAAGAAGGGATGTTTTCCATCCCTTGGTCGCCCCCTCCC
>VUQR01011932.1:31304-66767 GCA_015108515.1 Hemichromis elongatus
CCCCCCCTTGGTCCCCCCCCCCCCCCCCCCCCGCCTGCATTTTTGTGAGGAGTACATGCAATCCCAAATCACACTACACAGGTTTTCCTCTGGTTCTCCAATTAGTAAAGCTCTAATTAAAGGCTTGTCAGTCGGTCACATTACCTTTCCAGTTGTATGTTCCCGGAGCACCAAACAGAATGAAGTTGTTGTCTGGGGTGAAACTGACAGACAGGCCCTGCTGACAGAAACCGAACTGCTCGTGTCCCTGTGGCCGACCCTCGCAAAACTTCCATTCCCCCCCATCCAGGTCATCTCGGTTAGTCAAGTCCTCACTCAGGACATAGCAACGTCCAATGGGATCACGAGTCTCTGACGGCTGGTTTACACGTTGCCTCAGTTCGTATAGATGAGCGCAGGTCTGGTGAGGGGAAAAATCACATTAGGTCATCCTAGAGAACATTTAGCCTTTGATTTTTTTTACGAATATGATACTAAGTAACAATGTAATGACCAAATAAGTCTTATAGTCCTTATCATTATAAACAAGAACTTGGCAGATGAACCAAAGCTGGAAATGCATAATGTCTGTTCTCATATCTCCTGATCATCAGCAGAACACGAATTTACCCAATTTGGACATTTGTTACTCACCACAACCTTCCCTCCAATGCCCTGACTCTTGACTGTAACTCCCAGCCACTGGTTGTCCTTGCTCTCTCTGTCCCACCTCACTGAAAGAAAACACAGAGTCAACTGTCAGTCATGATGACTTCCATATTGTAAACCAGGAACATTATAATTACAAGCAAACTGAACTTTGATATTTATTGGGTTATTCGATTATGTCACTTCACTGAAGAACAGAGAACAGAGAACAAAGTAAAACACCAAGATTAAAAGTCACCTCATAGTGAATTGACAAATTAACTGACAAGTTGTTTCAGCTGCACTTTAAACCCACCGTCTCCATCGATATCAACCCTCTCACAGTCGTACTCCTCTGGTGTGATCGGACACCTGAACAGGGCTCCTGGTCGACTGCCCGTCAGCTCACCCTGCCCCGCCGCCCTTGGAGCCCCCACCAGTATCCTAAATAAAGGAAAATGAAAGGAAAAGTTCATTGTAAAACCTGGTGTTTCCTCAAAGCTGCTCTACACCTTATTTTGCCTTTGATGTAAAGTACAATTAGCTGCAGTTCAAGAGACATCCTGAACACGGGGCTACATACAGTAGAGTATGTTATGTTGTCTAAAATATATTTATTACAGCTCTGAGAAATCTATATCTAGTGTACCTTGTTTGCACTCATATCCAACAGCTATTATCAGTTGTCCCTAAATAACAAGGCCAGGAAAAGTTTTATTCTCAGTGAGGTGGTTGCTGATATTTTAGGGCCAGTGTCACGGCCCTCTGCCTTATTAGGAGTGGCTGATTCAGGCCAGGATGCTATTTAAAAACCAAATGTTCACATTCCACCCAACACTGTCAGTCATGGCATATGCATGGAAGCGAGACATGGAGAAACCCAGAAGACACAGCAAAAAATAAAGTACAACAGAAAGATAGAAAAACAGATACAGAGGTCTACCCTGCACTGACAGCAGACAGCAGCTATGACAATGATGCTAGCAATGTCAATGCTAGGCTCAGCTGTGCTAATACACTCTGTGCACTCCATACTCCTACTCCATAACTATCTACTGTTATGTGCACACTTAAATTAGAGCTATCACTGTGTGAGCGAAGACTTTAAATAGAGTGTAACAAGCTAGAAGCTTAGCATGGATCGGGCAAGAGTAACTCTGAACTGGTGTTTACGAAGAGGCAGCTATAACAAGGCTAGGTGCAGAGCAACTCCTCTTTACGGGACAGTTCAGATCAAAAGATGCTTGATAGCGTACACTGTGTACATTTTACTGCACTGTATCCACTCTGCTCTTGGTAAAGTAATTGGATCAAAGGTGCATCATTTCCAACCTTATCCAGCTTTATCTGGATGTGGCATCAGGCACACAAACAAGACATTATTACATTAATGGAATAACACAAAGCTTGCTTAATTCCATTTATTGTTTATCTGCTCTTTTTGATACCACAACATTGTATTTAAATGCATCTCTCTAAGTTTTATAGAGATTTAAGCTTTGATTATACTTTTTGCATCAGTGAGTCTGATAAGGACCAAGGGACATAAATTTCATCATCAGACAGTGAGCATGGAGCTATATGCAGATGTCCATGTGCTTGCCAATGTTTCATGACAATGTGGGCTGGTTACTCAAGACTTCATATTAGAATGTATCACCTACACATCCTCTCCAGGTGGACTTCAAAGAAGTATAAAAGGAATGACCACTTAGTTTTGCCTTGATTGTCTTCAGTGGACACAACTGTCTGTCCATAGAGGATGATCAAGTAAGGCATTATTTTAGTGCCTCGCCATAATCAAGAAGAAGCTGCAAGCAGCATGAACTTCTGACAGTTAATCCAGATTTAAATTCTGCACTGCTGAATTATTATTTGTGATCCCCAGAGAAAGTAAGGATGCATTCACATCACTAAATTGCTAACAGTAAAACTGATAAGGGTTATTTTGTAATTCCAACATGCAAACAATGTACGCTATCAACAGAATCTAGATAATGTACCTAGCAAACATAGATACCTGCAGATATTTATACAGTACATGAATTATTTACTAATAATAGCATGATGACATGCTAACTGCAGGCACTGAACAGGCCAATAACAAGTTATTGCATGTGCCAGTTGTGACCTGGGCATGACACTCAGACAGGGTGTATTTCTGTCTCAAAAAAGCTATACTAGCAGGCAAACAATAGCAATTAAAGTAAATAAACTGCTGGATATTATTTAAATATCATTTCACCTATAAGGGAATGAGATATGATCAAATTACAAATGAGTGTTCTGCAGAGCTTTCATGGTCTGCTTTCTGCACACCACAGCACTCCTCCCACAACTATCAGTGACAATCACAGTTTATGTTTCATTCTTTTACCAATTTTGGTTTTTAACAGGTGAACAACAGTCTAACATCAGGAAGAAAATGACTGAGCAAACTACAGTTTATAGTGTAGGTGTGAAGGTATGGACAATACTTTTATTTTTTATTGAAGAAAAAAGCAAGAATGCATAGGTAAAGTGCAAACAGCATCCAGGGCAGAAACAACTATAAGCTACTGTTAACAGGACATTGACTTTTTGTTATTGTTTTTTGTTGTTGTTGTTGTTTTTATTAGCATCCATAAGGAGAGGGTGCTAACATGAAGCTAGTAAGAAAGAACCCAGAGTGATGTTGAAGCTGAGTGTATGCTGACTCCAGTCCAGCAGCCAGAGCCTGATCTTCTTCAGGTAACAGAGGCAGTGATGAACAGGCAGGTTGAAACATAGCCTCTGTTTTTACAGTAAAATTGCTTGGCAAATGCTGTGAAATGCAATGGCTGCTTGGGCTGGTTTCCAGCTTTGCCTTTAGCTGTGAGTTCATACTCAAACACTAAAAAGCAGCCGTTGCTTAGGTGGAACTGTAGCCTAAACTTTCTCTTTTGAAAGATAAAGGTAACTATTTGAATAGGCCATGACGGGTAATGCAGAAGTAATATGACATGTATTGTAACACATGAGGTAACATTATTAATTAAGTAACACAATGTAATAATAGCAGTATTCTGGCTGAGCAAAAGTCACATCGGATCCAAAATGTTCAAAATGTTGATCTTAAAATAAGAAGCACTGTAAAATAAAATTAAAGTAGCCAAAGCAATAATTAGCCAGACACAGTCTATTCATTGTGGCAATTCTTTGTAAGCTACTTTAATAATCCCATTTTAAACTGTCTCTGTCGCGTGTTGGAGTCAAATGGTTTCCCTTTTAAATGTAATGTATAAGAACTAAGTAGACTCAAATGGCAATACTCATATACAAGTACCTCACAATTTGTATTTTATTACAGTCTACTCACATAAACTACCACTGACACAACCCAGACTGCCAGACAGCTTAACTTTCTATTTTCTGCTCCTGTCGTCTCTTTCCTGACAAGCACTTCTGGTGAGGTGCAGCTGTGCATGCCTCAGGAGTGATTCCCCTCACCTTAACAACCAGAAACTAAAACAGCCACAGAGCGCAAACATGTGAAACCATGTTTCACATCACCAGTGACGCACATGCAAGAAAAACAAAATCACCTAGCGATGTTGGGCCGATGCAAATACGTACAACAAAGAGGAATAACATATCACTAAGGAAAAAAACCCAAACCGATAAGATCAGATCCCTCTCACAGCGCCACATTCCAGGAGGCTCTGGTTTATGTTTAGGAGTTCAGGCGATACCTTACTTCCCCCCACATGCTCAGATACACGGGCAGGTGTGAGGATGTGAAGCTGGAAGCTCTGATTATCTGTTATAGCATTATTATTTCTAGAAAAGACATGGACGGTTCACAAGACTTTTTCCTTTAAATGGAAAGCTCTGCAGAAGGAATTATTTCTGCAGAAATTATCTGATAACATCTCATGTCTCATAAATATAAGATGAAAGAAGTCAGGGGGGAAAAAAGGCCATAAAAGGTTTATTTATTTAAGTCAAATGGCTGAAGCCTCAAGTCAGATAAATGTCTACATGAACATTTCTGCATAGATCCAACAATGTCTTCATTACTTACATGAAATTTATTTGGCATGACACCTGTGATGATCAAAATTAAGAAAAAATTATTTGAATGCGTTACTTCGAAAAATGATGACCGTTTCCTGTAAGTGAATTATGAAGACACATGTACCGAATCTGACACGGATAAATCTCGTTGGCTGACTTTAGCGTTCATTTATTTGCCCTTTACGCTCCTTCTGTCTCATATCATTGTTTAGGATTGACTCAGACTCACTGCCAAACTCATTCTCTCAGTAAACCCACATTTGGTATGGTGTGTGTGTGTGTGAGTGTGTGTGTGTTGTTGCTGACCCTGAGGGAGATATCAGGGTGTTGATGTGATGGTGACACTCAGTAGAATACCCACATGAACTCGGGCCCTGCAGGTTCTGCAGCAGCATGCATGTGTGTGTATTACACAGCCATGTTGAACACATAGATTAGATAAAGCACCTGGTTCTGTCTACATCAGGAAACAGAAAAGACAGAAGCTACTACCTGTTTATAGCCTGATCTAAAGCTTTACTTGAGGATAGCTTTGCTTCATGCCAGTGATTTTCATACTGGTGGGGGCCAAACGACTGCAGGTGGAGTGTGGAGAAGGAGGAGGAAAGCATGAAGCAAAAAAAAAAAGTTGAATGAGCAGAATTTTCTTAAGAAAACTAAACAGATAAGAATTTCCTGATATTATTCTGTTGATTGCTACTTAGCACAAACTCAAGTTGGCTTCTATTTTATTATCATTGGTTGATAAAATATGTGTGATGTGATTTCTCTTTATTAGCTGTAACAATGAAGCTGATGGAAATTTCCTGGAAATGCTTCCAGTATTTGATGACATACTTCAAGCTGTGCTTCTACCAGTGGTCAATCAGACTGGGATGGTTATACATGCAGGCATGGCACAAGGACAAAAGCTGCATTACTGTGAGATCTTTATCTTACAATATAAAGCGCTTTGAGGCGACTGTTGTTGTGACTTGCTGCTATAAAATAGGAACATCTCCCATCACACATATAAAATCCTGAATTGATGATCGAGAAGGCCGTGAAAACAAGCAGTCAGTCATTTTTTAATCAAGTAATTACAGTGCTCAAAGAGAATTACAGATTACCCATTACAGAAAGCAGGAGGAGGGGCGACTTCAGACGACTGTATGTAAACTATTGTGTTCTTCGCACTTGAGAATTTTGAGCATGTACAGAAAAAACCCAAAAAATGTTGTCAACAAAACTAAATACCAATGCACAGTTATTCCAGCTCCATGCCAAAACCTCTTAAATGTCCACACCTCTGCTCTGATCTGTGATTTACAGCCAATCCAAGGCCATCATCCCCTTTTTTACTCGCTGATCATCACAAAAACAACACAGACACCCATTATGCTGCGCTCATGTGTTCGCTGAGGGGAGCATGTGCAGTGACCCCGACGCTGTCTCCACTATCCCATCCACCCATCCCCCATCCAGGTTGGGTGTCCACACACACAATCTCTTCCTCCCTCACTCCTCCCCCACGTTGAGGAGTCACATCTCCCTGTTTAGCCTCCCATACAGCAGCCAGTGAGACCAGCAGGGAACCAGGACAACAGTGTGATCAAGTTGAAAGAAATGCAAGACATATGAAGCCAATTTGGACCAATAATCCTGCACTAAATAACAACGAAAGAGCACAAAAATGGTATTATATACACAGCAGGGTTGGCCTGTCCCACAGACTTTGTCCCCATGCGCTTCCAGCTTATTAAATTGTTTATACCAATTTTGGTAGTGTCCATCTTGCCTCTTGAAGGATCACATGTTCCTCTGTGGCTTGACAAAAAAAATCCCCCAACCCTTACAATGAAGCTCATATTCTCATAAATTAGCTATGACTGAAGCTAAAAACAATGGTGCCTTTTCTTTGTTGTGAAAGAAATACTTGGGATGGAAAGTGTTGACATGGGAATAACAAAGATCCAGTCTGTAAACGAACCAACACAGCAGTGAAGGAGGAGATGCAAACATGTGCAGGGAGCTGGATTCAAAGCTCTGTGTTGTTTGCTTAGAACGAGAAAGCAATGGCGCTTTTCACGCTTGTACATCTAATCATTTTAAAAAGCAACAGCAGATGCTTTTGTTGCAAGCCCAACCCTTTTCTCTGAAAGCTTCAGCCACGGGCTTTAAAAGCATAATCAAATTTGTGAAATGACTTTAAATATGCTGTAAATATTTGCAGTGTGTTGTTTCATTCCATTATTGCTACAGCTTCTGGATCTGTGTGCTCACACCCTTAAACATCTTTCCACAACAGACCAGCGTGAGACTGCTGCTCTATAGACAGCAGCTATAAAAGATCAGCGTGGGGCCCAGAGGCCTTTTAGACCTTCTGTTGTTATCTTGGAGTAAGACTGTGACCTCTGACCTGGAAATACACAGACTCACACATCACACTTATATACACATTCAGAAAACACATGCCATCATGTGCTTGAATAGCAAGCTAACGTCTATAAATGGCTCAAAAATGTATTAATACTCATTCGGATAGTCAGACTGTAAATTACAGACCTACGCGCAGGCTGTCCAACGGTGTCGCCCAAGGTAACGACTGTCGTGAACCTTGAGCCAAATGGCCCTTTTTGGGAAATGCCATGTGTAAACACCTGACTCCAGTTTCTGGCTGCCGAGAAAACAACAGCTGACGAGCTGACCGAGTTGTGAATCACCCAGTTTTAACATTTCCAGTACGGGCAGACGAGAAGAGAGTTGGGCACTACTCAATAATTTGCAAAAAAAAAAAAGAATAGACAGACAGAAACAGCTGCCAGTTCCTGCAGATCTCCTCTGGGATATTGTGGTTCACTGCCTACGGATGTGGCTCAACTTCCTGCCTGTATGTGAACATCACAATTAATGTAAAAAAAATAAGATTTGGGGTTTTTTAGCTGACTCTCATGACAGTAAGAAGAGGCAGAAATGGTACTTGAAGTACTCGGTAACCCGATCCTCACTGCACGTGCATCTTTAACAAGCCCCAAACTCACCACCTGCCCCACTGATTAATAAATGAAGAGCCATTTCGGGGCATAGATGGGCAAATAATGGCCCTCGGGTACCACACCATCCCTTGTCTGTTCCTTTCATATTCTCATCTTGTCCCCCATCCCCGCCATTAGCTGGTCATACATGTATTGATCCGTCTCTGTGCTTATCTATTAGGGTTCTCAAATTCCACTGCAAATTTTAAGTGTGTCTTATTTATTTCCCATTGTCCTTGTTTTTCTTCAATTCTTTGATGAACTGCAGTTTGTTGGTAGTTTGGTACATACAGTGAGCCAAAAGCAGGTAAACAATCATTTCAATGACAATTTCCCAAAAAAGGTTGTGCTCATATATTAGCAAGCCCATTATTTAGATGTGTTACATGGATTCAGGGTGCAGTGAAATGTATCCTGAACTGGTCCTTGACTGTGCAAAACATTATAAACAGTAAATTTAAATTAAAATACTGAAAATGTACATTGTGCAAATGTAATGTTGAAGTGCTTTGTGTCATATAAGCACAGCGATGTATTGATAGAGCGATGAATGAACTAAGTGACCAAATGCATAAACTTTCAACTTTGCCAAAACACTAAATTTCAACTTACATAATAGTGGTGCAATTTCAAAGCATGGTGCCTTTTTATTCTGCTTTTTATTGTAATTCAGATTTGTCAGTTCAGCAGATATCTATTGAAATCAGTGACGCAGGTCTATGTACGACGCTGCAAAAATCATCTATTAAAGAATAAATAAAACATTCACTTTATAAATCAAAACTGAAAATCTAGTTTAATAAATACAAACAAAAAGCATCGACGTCTCTCGTAATTTCCTGCACTCGTCTGGTTTGCATGGTGTGGTGTGCTTCTGGACATGGATCAGAGGCCTATCAGTTCTAAGTAGAGCTGCCGTCTAGGTGATTTATTAAACTGCGTCTTTATCAGTCACACACCCACACACACGCACACACATACGCACACACAGTTAATCAAAGGGAAGGCATGCAATGATTTATTCATCCCTGCAGGTCCCGTTACCATCAGACCCTCGACACCTCCCCCACACTGAGATCGTGCCATTTTCATAAGTGAGTGCTGTGGTCAGCTCAACGTATTGTTAAGATTTTTATCAGAAATCAAGGAAAGCAAGAGGTCACAGTCCAAAATAACAGATCATTATTTATAAAGTTAATGCTACAAAATGTTTAAAAATAAAAGCATATTTGTGTAACCTCAAGATTTTATCTGTTAACTGTACAGTGCAGATGCAGTAACAGCTTCTGCAGCACTGCCTCCATCAGATCCAAGTTGTATGTTTCAGCCTGACGCTGCAGATTGTGCATCAGCTTTCAGTGTGCACGCAGTCTGCAAAGTAATATTCCTGAAAGCTCTGGGCCAGGCAGCGCTGCTTCCCACCGAGCTTTTGTCCAAGCCCAGGCAGTCCAGCAGAGGAATAGGGGAATGCTAAATAGACAGAGAGTGATTGGGAGGTTAAAAACAAAACAGGGCATTAATGGAGTATATGTGCGTGAGAGACTGTAAAGCTCGTTCTGCATAGCCTTTGCTTTTTCCTGATCCCTCATATAAATAAGAACTGCAGAAGTTCTTACATTTATGAGGCTTTCACATGAATGGCCTCTGGGAGATTTAGTGAGAAAGTTACTGTGGGATCAACTAAAAGGGGGGGAAGAGAGAAGACAGAGCGGGAAAAAAAAATCATGAATTGAATTAGGGAGGGGAAAGGGGGCAAGCTTCATTCGAAACTCTACAGCCAGGGTGAAAAAGCAGCTTTTATCTGCCTGTTGTAATGGAAATGAGCACCCATAAACTCTTCTCTGTATAATAAATGTGTGAAGAAGTTCTGCTGTGTCCTGTTTAAAAACACTTATAGGTGTATATGTTATACGAATGTAACGGCACAGGAAGGGATGGAGAATACTGCGAATTCAAGATTTTTATTTTGCCATTTGCACACAGGTCCATGTACACTGGAATTCTTGTGCAGAGCTTTCCAAGTCAAGTCACACTCTACAATAATTCATAGTATGATTCATAGAATGATTCATAGTTCATAAGAAAATCTGGAGGATTATCCAAAATGTGGAGGACACTTCTCACATTCTTAGGCAGCCATCTTGGCTGTTGAGCTAAAGGTGAGAGACCGCCAAACGATTTTCAGCACCAGGAGAAGGATACGCCATCCACACAGGGTGGCTAACAGATATTGATGATGTGCCGACAATACATGTGATGCTGTGTATTTATGTTTGAATTGTTGTCTTCGATATAGAAGTTCATCATTTCTGGTAATGTTTAGTAAGGTTTTCACACGTTTCTAGCGTGCACCGTGTACCACGTGGAGTACTAACAGCAGTCACTGAGATTAGGTGACAAACAGTGAAAGACTGAAAAACAATCCAGCCCTAGCTTGCCTTGTCTCGAGGTAACAATTTATCAGTGAACAGCTCATTGCACCCAAACTCCGTCTTTTTGGTATTACATGGTCGTAGGTAGATTTTTCCAGAAAACATCGTGACATTGTCTCCTCGGCCAAAACTTACTGTGGTTTTAAAGCAAAGAGCCCACTGTGACAACGAGGCAGGACGAAGGATGGTTACACTGTTCCTGTCAGACCGTCTCTGAAGCGACATCCAAACATGAAGCGATTGGCTCGCTGCCATTACTAAAGAAGGTTGGTCATGACCTTCTAGGCTCTTGTTGCCATGGTGATCCTCTAATGTATTTATTGCCCTGTTGTATATCATTTATTGGTATCTTTTGTTTTTAGAGGTAGTTTCTTTAATTTCACCCGCCATCACTTAAAGTCAGCGACTTTATGCGCTCGCTGATCATCGCGTCAATCCGAATCACTTCCTGTGTCGATGCTCCTTAACAAATATACTTATTGATTATTTGTGGCTACATAAAAAATCAAATTCAGGTATTGAGTCATTTATTAAGGACGTTGAGCTCAAGTTCCACTTAAATTTTTTACTCTGACCTCAATGGATGTGTCACAGCTCGGCAGTGTGGCAGGCAGTCTCAATGTTGTCACATTATATTAGGTCAGACACAGGCAGGTTTTAGTGGTTGTGCTATTTGATCTAATCTGTTGCCGGGTACATTTAGATCTGAAACTGATGTTTTCTCCTCTAGAAAGCAGAACAACAAAGTACACGGGGATGTTTCACAAACTGTCAAACCCTTCGTCTTGGCTATGTCCCAGCCTTCCTTAGGGTCTCGATCACGCCTACGGTTTAAGAGGAGGATTTATTCGGCAAGCGTTGCTTTAGATTCATATTCAGCCAATGAAACCAAACTGCAGACAAGATGTCTGGGACTTTAACAGCTACCTGTGGCCCCCCAGGCAGTGAGACACACTGCGCCTGCTCTCATGTAAACATGACCCCTACTGCAACCTGAGACTTTATTACTTTTCCTATGAGGGATTTGCAGCACAGTCAATTGTAAGTCTACTGAATCGACTGTAGGATGAATCACAGTCTAACAGTATTGTCAGTGACGTGTGGCTTTGCAGCACACACTGACTTTTATACAGACTGATGGAGTTTGATAATGCGCAAGTGATATTAAAGATATTTCAGTGAAAAAAAGCAGATATAGATGCTGTGCCCGCACATGTGTTAAGCACTCTGAAACTGCGAAATCTGCACATACGAGGCCGAAAATCCATGAAAGTGTCGAACAGGAAGATTAGAGCCGTTGTAATAGTAACAGAAAATGTGTATGCAGAACAATTTTAATGCTGTTGTCAGTTTGTTTTAGGTAAACTTACATATGACATAAAAGCCTTCCAGTACATAGAAGCAGGAGATACTGGATACATCACATCAGCAGTCATTCACTGCACAAGCAAGTAATTCATTATTTATATTCTTTTTAAGCTTTTGTCTTGGTACCAGGAAGAAATTTTGCTAATTTTCCAAACTGCTTCCACCAAATTTAGAACAAAGAAGAAAATTTAGGTTTCTTACCTACGTAATCATAAGTTACTTAAGTAACTCAGGTAAGTCGTTCTACATTTGCCTTTACAGGGTATGGTTTTATAGAAGTAACTTCTTTTGTTATTATTTTGGACAAACTTACCACAGTGTAAAGATATCCATTATTTAAATTTAGGAAGCCTGGCAGTGGAGGGCTGAAGCTCAGGGAGCTTCCTGTACACTATTAGCAGAAGCACTTCTTAGCATTGAAAATAGCTGATGTACACATAACTGAGACTCAAACACCCATCAGGTCTCGTCCTCGTCTGGCATAAGCAGCAAAAGAAGAAATTCGCTCATTTAAGCTTTTGGCCTGTGCTTCAGGAAGAAAAACAAAGGTTTACAAAAGGCTCTAATCTGTGGCCTAGTTTGACTTCAGCCGTGTCAACGGCCTGCGTGTCCTCAGTATGTGTGAGTCAGTGTGATATTATTGTGTCACATGGGTTGACCTTTACTGCTATACTGAAAATAAGCTGCGAGGTTTGAAGCTGTAAAACTGAACAAAAAGGCAGTCATTGTGTAAGCGGTACCAACTGCAGACAGCATGGCCTTTCCTCATCTTTACTGAGCTTCAGATAAACTGTGAAACTCCAAAGCCGCTGGCGTCGAGACTCTTTCAGGGGCGACAGTATGACTACACTGATCTGTATTAGCACTCGTATTACTTTATAGTATGAGTTAATCATGAGTAAGCACAGGACAGAGCATCAAAGCAAAAATATCATTTTCCCAGTCGAATAGAGTGACATAACACACAATGACTGTGAAACATCGTGGCCACAGGTGACAGTAACCCAAACCCTCATCATACAAAAAGACAGTGAGTCAGTAGCATCTAATTACAATGAGTTTCAGGCAGACGGCTTCAGGACCGTATATCACGAGGGCAGAAGTCATAATGGCAGCACGCTGGAGTCTAAACTACTAAATAGGAAATGTAATAACACAGAGGGAAATATTATAAGGCTTAATGGAAATGTATTATTCAGACAGGAAGCATAGCTATTGTGCTGCTTTCTGAATAATACATCTCTGAAGGTGCAATAAAAGCTCTAATATTTTGACGTTCCCACTAAGATAAGTGAAAGATTTTTTTTTTCATTATGTTTCTGAAACATGTCAGGCTTGTCCAGAGTGTAACACACTGCATGGTTTCCATTTCCTGCTGAAAGACATTTTTATTTTAATAAACATTATTCCAAAGGTCTCACAACCCCTAAAAACATTTTTATTTTAATGCAATTTATGATTTTACCTCAAATCTCATTAAAATGTGACTTACAAGCATGTGAAAGAGCACAGAATGAGTTTGTGTTGGTGACAGATCCCAGAATGCACTCTGAGAAGGATCAGAATCATTAGTAGTGCTTTATACTACAGCTCCAAAGTCATATGGTAATAGTGGGGTAATAATGTGGTTTAAAGACAGAGGCAATAACCATGTTATAACATTTAATTATTACACAATAATTAAGGTAAAAACAATGTAGAATACATTATTAATATTGGGTCATTAACACATTATTGTTACATTTTATTACATGTTAAACTCACAATGCTACAAAGAAAATTATTCCATATTTATCATATTATCAAAATATCTGATTTTGACTGAGCATTTGTTTCAGGAAACCACGCCCACAGTTTTTAAGTGCAGTCAGTTTCAGCGCATTTTTAACAGACCCAGCTGTAGCTGGTGGGCTGAGAGCAGCTAAGGAAACGTGTATTTTCTTCAGGAGTTAAAAGTGTTACATTTGTCAGTGTGTCCATTATGAAATATGTAAATTTTTCTAAAAAGATCATAAACTTGCTGAAATAGGAAAATGTTCCCAGACTGCTTCTCCTCCACAAACGTGGGCACAGAATGCAGCTTTATCTCCTGACCTGATGATTTCATTTCTTAAGCTAAACACTTTAAAAGGTCATTGGTGTTCACGGAAAAATGCAGACTAACAAAGCTGAATGTTAACAAAACTTGTAATACAATAACTTTCTTTGTGTTTAGTCGAATTGTTTTGGGCCCCATTGCCTCTATATTTCTAAAGCCCTGGCTACACCCTTGAAAGTCATCTGCACGGACTCGAGTCCGACTGAGGATGAAATCACCATAAAGTCATCCAAACACAAAGTACTTTCCCAGCGTACCGGCAGCAGCATCATTCATGCCACTCTCTTCCAGTAGATGCATCATCACATCAGCACATCAGGTCAGAGTTTTATCGACTCCTGGCTCTAACATCCCCGATGGACAGTTTTGCTGGAGTCTTACCCCTGCTTTACTAAAGGACACAGCAGTCAGAGATACAATGCTGTGTTCTAGTAGTTGCTTTTTAAAATAAGTCCCAGGAATGCTGCTGGACAGCACGCTGGTTTCCAGAGGGATGACATGACTGTGTCTGATGTCATTGCCCTGGTCTTACCAGGCGACAGGGTGACTCCAGCTCGGGTAAACCGAGGAGCCAGCAGTTAAATATGGAGCTCCAAAACAGGAGCTTGTAGTAAGTTAATTCCCTCATCCTCAAACCTTTATTTTCATTTATACCAGTCACGTGACATGAACTCCTCCAAGAAAAGGACTTAAACACACCGTTTGTTATTTCAGGGTTTGGAGCTAATGTTAAACTTATAAATCAGTCCATTTCAGAAGGAAAGATGACCTCAAACGCTGCTATATTTCATTTACAGCTATAGATTTGTAATACATGCGTATTCTTCTCTGTTAGGATCTCATTAAATACAGTGTGCTGTGATATATGTAATCATTTTTGAGCAACATTGCATGATTTTTCTTGCAATGCTGCAACTTTACTTAATCTTGTTATTTCCCATCAATATTAACCACAAAGCTCCCAGACAGCTAAACTTAGGCTGCCTCTTATTCACAGTCCCGCCGTAAACATGTCCAAAGATCTGCACGCAGGCTTGTTATCACTTATTCATGATTTGCTGGAGGTTTGGAACAGGACTCGTGAGTGTTCCAGTCACACTGGAAGCCTCATCAAAACAGCTGCCGGCAAACAGCAGATCAGAGAGCAAACACACAAGAACAGCTTAACTTTGGGTTCATACGCACAACCCAACAGACTGAAGGACACTCCTCACTCTCTACTTCATGGGACATGAGCTCCTCCAAGAAGATGACTCAAACACACTGCTCCACCTTTTAGAGAAATCACATCCTCACTTTCACTCATCCACTCTCCTCTCAGTGTAGACGCTGCACATAAGCATCTTTAAACTACTGCAGTCTGTTCAGCTATGAGCAAAGCAGTGATTTGTCAAATTGATGCAGCATTGACACGCTGACTGTGTTGGCATTAGCATTTTAGATCCCTAAGTATGAGCTCGTAATGAGCTTTTCGTATTAGAAGCAATATTTGAACTGAGTCAGAAACACACAGGACACACAGGACGAGCTCAGTGCCGCATCCACACTCACCAGCTCTGAGGCTCTGGGTTACGCTGCTGATGAAGTGCAAGAGAGAAGCCAAAAAAGGTGCCAGGGTCTCCCAACTTATGCAGTGTGTGAGTAGTATCCAAGTTAAAGCCCCAGACTTGACTCGAAAGGGTCAACACGCCCAAAATAAAGGTAGTCCACAGTTTAGAGGAATGAGATGAGAGGGGACGAGCGTTCCCATGTCTCACCAGGACTGCCATAGTGGGCTGCAGGTCCTCTGGCAAAGCAAGTTCAGCTCAAGAAGAGCACAGGGGAGATTCCTTTTGTGGCTCCCGGAGAGCTAAAGGGCAGTAAGGGGAAACCCTGTGTGAGGCTCCTCTGCTTCG
Source organism: Hemichromis elongatus (assembly GCA_015108515.1). Classification (NCBI taxonomy): domain Eukaryota; kingdom Metazoa; phylum Chordata; class Actinopteri; order Cichliformes; family Cichlidae; genus Hemichromis; species Hemichromis elongatus. The sequence continues at coordinate 46,774 of VUQR01011932.1, forward strand.
CTCTCCTCTCTTGATGCCTGCCTTGTTTCCCTCGCTCTATTGCGCTGCCTCTCAACTCCGTTTGCTGCTGTCAGTCTGAAGAGCAGCCTGTGAAAATGCGGCTGCTACTACTATGCGTGTGTGCAAGTGTGCTTCCCTCAATGCATGTGCGCCTCCCCCCTCCTCTGTGCTCAGAGGGAGACAGAGGACAAGTGCCTTGAATAGCCCGCTCACTCCTCCCCCTCCTCTCCTTCTCTCTCTCTCAGGCCTTCATCCCCTCTTCCCTCCCCTCCCTCCCTCCCCTCTCTCAGCTGACATCAACACTCAAGGGACTTGTGCCAAAATACCAGGCAAGGTTGTCAGGATACTTGGAGGCCATTGAACAGAGCGAGAGAGGGTGAAAAGACAGCAGACTGTTTTATCTGTTCAGTTCACACGGTGCCTCCCTCTGTGACCACCTGTTGCTGCAGGTGCATGTACATCTGAGTAGCATAAAGGGGGAATTGGGGTCCAAGATTGAGAGTTAAGAAGTTAATGCATACAAGAAACTCAGTGTTTGTTCTGTTTTTGCTTTAAAAACGGTGACATCTCTGGAAAGTATCCGGAGGACAAAGGGGGCAGAAATGTGCACAGTGACCCAAGAAACTTTATTTCAGGCCTTTAGCTCGCCTGAGTGGAATAATGTATGCACTGCGACTAAGCAGCGCCAACGGGGACATAATCAGCAGCAGATACTCCCTCTGACAAAGTGGGACTACACCCACACAGATTTCTGCTTCTCTGAGGTCAAATCTGCGTGCAGCTGTCAGCGTGTCACCTCGACTGGTCCTCACAATAAACGTCACGCAAACTGTTGCACATTAATTACACAAACAGGTGGCATACTTGGAACAAGTTTGCAGGTTTTTAGGACCTCTTTGGCAGGGTGCGCTCTGCCGGGATGGATTTGTTCAGATTTGAAAAGTGACGAAGCACAAGCAGGATTTTCAAAGTTGCCAGTTTTGACACAATATATAGATTTCATGTGGACAACACGTTAATTATCAGCATAGTTATCAGGATAATTACAGTGTACTGATGAGTGCATTTTTTTTTACAAGGCTCAGTGGTTGAGCTGTAAACACACTAAAAGGAAAAAGGAAGAAAAAAGCAACACTTTCTGTTTTAAAGCATAAATCCAGAATAAAGGAATTATAAAACATCTTAATTTTATAATGAATATTTCAGTTTTAGTTCATTTTGATCAAAGTCAAATATCATCACGCTGATTTAACTAGATGCTCTGTGTGACTTTAACTTTAAAACAAGCTTAGGATCAGTGTCTGTGGCAGTGTTATCTGTGTCTACATTCACCAGCTTCCAGCAGGATGAGGCTCAGTTCTTCTCATGTGACCTGCTGGCATCATGAACCTGCTGTCAAACTTCCTCTGCCCCCTGCTGCCCTTACAGGGGATTTAAAAATGACTCCATAAATTGAGTATTTTCTTTCATGAACACATTTAACATTCAAGTGAGCTATTACCCCAGAAAGATGTTTATACCTGAGCATCTCCAACAACATTTCACAGATGCTTTAACTTAATTTATTTTTTAAAGGAACTGCCCCGTTTCTGTGGCAAGAGTAATGGAAGCACAATTGTGTGAGGTCGCTTTTTTTAAATAGACTCAGAATCTGTTTTAATATTCCCCTTTGGACAACTGCATGAAACTATTTTACAGCAAATCTTGGCTAACAGCATCAGAGATGTCCTGAATCAGCCTGAGGAGACATGCAGGCCGAGGATGAATTAGCTGTTTCAGAGATATCTGGAGAATGTTTGAAGCCCAGTTACTTAAAATTTTCGTCCGTCTTCTGATCTTTTTATGGATGAACAGATGGAGGCTTTCAGAGGCAAGTGCCATTTAAGTCAAAACATCCCCTCTAAATCAGAAAATAGGACATAAACATGCCTTTTGCATAAAAACTGTCTGCCTGCCACAGATAAAAGAAACCGTGTTGCCACGACAAAGACAAATACAACAAGTACTCCTGTATAACAACTACTACTTCATTATAACTTGAGGGTTACATGTAGTAACTGCTGTTGATTTCATCTAATCCTGTATGAATATTTATCTATACCACACACAGGACATGCTCTGTTCTTGTTCTTCAGGAGGTGGTGGTGCTGAGTCAAAGCTAGCAGCAGCATGCTAACACACCCATCTTTACCAGGTATAACCCTGACTCTGTCCACTATAGACCACCTTAATTTTTTTAGCATAACAACATTTTACTTTTAGAAATATCAAAGTATATTTGGTGTATTTAGTCAAAAGGATCAAATACTGTAGGTGTGAAGTTGCAAACTGCCCTCCACACCATTTAAGATCAGAAGGCTTCCTGGATATGAAGAGTTGATGGTGTCTCCTCATTTTTGGTTCAGTTCTCTTTGCACACATGTGACATTAGCTTTGGTCATTCTAATTGGAATTAACTCTAAATTATAATCAGCAGTTAAACGGCCCTGGGCCCGAACGCTGTTTCATGTACATCCATCTATAACGCAAACAACCACACTGAATCAGTTCAGTAATATATATTTTTAAAAAAGCACTTCCATGTTTTCTACCTTATTTGGAAATGTGCACTCATCTGTAGTGATATAAATAATGATGGAAATTTGCTAGCAGTTAATTTAAATGGAGTTGGTTTAAAAATATGGAGGCAAAGCTGTCGTGGCTGTTTGTGTTTCCGTTTGGGAAAGTTTGGTGTCTGTTCGAGAGCCGGCACTGGGGAGCCGGAGCTCCCACACACAGCTCACTGGTTCACTGCAGAGTCCCAGATATTATTATTGAACACCAGATCAAAAGGGGGTTTTTTTTTTATTCAATGAAACAGTGTTTCATTTTGAGATAAAAATACCAGGAAAAATGTGGGTGTGGGATGTGGAGAAAATGCTGAAACATCTTTATGGCAGCTCGGGCGGGAGGCCAGACAAGAATGCCTTTTAACAGAACAAAGCATACTCAGAGGCTGAGATAGAGGAAAGTGGAAAGAAGAAGAAAGAGATGAGGAGAAAGAAATCAGTGAAGCTGGCTGGCTGTAAAGATTATCTGCCACACTATCCACGACACTGGCATCCCCATATAAGTGCTCATTAGCAGTCTGAGCCACGCTCCAAGGAGAGAGCTTATTTTAGACAGTAGACTGCAGCAGCAGTCACACAGTCAGGGTCATTTTTCCCATTTTAGTCCCACATTGCTTCAATGGCTGAGATTGCTGCAGTCAGCACTATTACTGTATTGATTTATGGACAGTGTAAGATGCTATAAGAGGGAGCTGGTGCTGGTTATTATGGGATTAAACCCAAGCATGCCCACTCTTGCTATATCTGTCTGAGTGCACTTTGGGAAGGCTGGGAAGGCTTTTCTCATACTGGTAAAAAAATTTAATGACAAGATGTTATTTTATATTTTTATATATATATATATATATATATATATATATATATATTACTTTTGCAGTCATACAAAAATAGCTGGATTGCAACAATATTTCTTTAACGTTTTATTGAAAGGAAAAGGAAGAAATTACACAGAGTGAATCGAAGACTATGACATGCCTTAGATTTGTTATATACGTGCAGGATATCATTATATACTTCTGGCTGGTCTGGAAAGCTTTAGCCTTAAGAACTGCCATAACTCTTCATGGCATAGATTTGACAAAGTACTGGAGACTCAGGCCTGTATTGACAATCACACAGTTGCTTGATTTTTAATCACATTTTTGGTGTTGAATAGATGTGTACACTCTCGTCCAGGAGGTTATATTATTATAACATATTATATATATACATATTACTGCTTCTGTTTGAGCCACGATTCATTAACAGACATTGCAGTAAGAGCAATCACACATTGAGACATAAATGTTCGGCTCAGCTCTAGAATAACAAACAACACAAAATCTACTAAATGTAAAAAGTAACAGAGACTCCGTAGGTTGACAGCAAAGGTCCCAGACAGAGCTAATACAGAAATAACACCAGTGCAAAGTTCATTCCCAGAATTCCCTTATCTGGAGTCACTTAGCCAATCATGTTAAGTGGTCACAGCAAGCTTCTAATCAACCTGCAGTGTTTAATTCCTGCTACCACCGTTGTGTCTGTACGGAGAGAGGCAGACTCTCTCACCGCAGACATGCTCTCATGTAAAAGCTCAGCTTGCTCAACATGGATGATGCTGTGAATCAGTCGAATGCTGTTGACAATTACATCAGAGCAGAAAAATGAGCAACAGTAGGATTCACCATTTATATGAGAAATGTGAAAAAAATGCATCAAATCTAAAAAAATAAATAAATAAATAATGCATGAGAAGTACAAAGACTGAATATTTCTCCTTATTTTTAACTTTTGGCTTCAGTTCGGCTCTTCTTCACAGCCGGCTGACAGTCCAGCAACAACACAGACAAAAGTAACCCACAGACTAGTTGTACTACATATTATTGACACCGCGCCCACGTGACAACAGAGAAACAGGTCATCTGAAGCTGCCACAGACTCACAACAGTCCTCTCGTTGTTTCACCTAACCAATTAGATCTATTAGTCAGGTGCAGTTTTATGGGCAAGAACAACCTGTTAGACCTATTAAACAATTTAAGTGTTATATTTTCTTCATTTTCTGCTAAATGAACAATACAAAAATAAGTGTCTATAATTTAAATTGTAAATGGAAGATTTATTTAAGCATCTGGACAGAGAAAAACATGTAGCTCAATCAAAATACATCACAATATACAATATGACATTTTTTTATGATATCTTACACAATAAATCATGAAAACCCATTTAAACTAAAACTAAACTAAATAAAACTCTTCATAAGAGCTGTGACTGTACGTCTTCTAGTCACAACTTCAACTTTGCTTCCCCGGATAAATGGCAAAACATCCAAAGAGGACAAGCAGCCGTTAACGTCACGATGATTACCTGCTCATGGCGAGGTATTATGCTCTTTAAGAACTCTAGCCTCTTAGCATTAGCACAGTCACATGTAAATATTGCTGAACTCTGTGTTATCCAGCATCTTAGGCATGAACATGAAGTCCCTTTTTAGACAAATATAGATGAGTCTTTGTGGATCTTAGCCTTTTTTACAGATTTTAGACTATGTGAGGTTCAAGCTCAAACTCCTCAAGCTCATCTGAATGTGATGCTGGTCCAGAAGGCTGGCCGACCCACTGAAAGGAGTACATTGGCTGCCATTGTGCGACTGGAAATGAAAAGACAAATAAGCAATATATTGTTTGTATTTACTAACTATGCCTTTAATAGTAAAGAGCAAAGCAGGTAAACAAATTTACTGAATATACTTTTGAAGTCTGAAATATGCTACATAATAAAGAAAAATGGGACTGGTCCCCCAAAGGTCCTCAGGCCTACTGGATTTTGGTGCAGGACAAAGGACTTTAGTAAACAGTATTATAGCGTTTCTTGTTTGAGCTTTCTGTCAGTCTTGATAAATAAATAAAAAGTGGATTACCCACTTTTTAAAATCATCATTACTTTGACACAACGCTAAGAAAAACCACGGCTGTGTTACAGTTTAGTCTCACTAGAGGAAAATTCATTCATTCTCAAACAATCTGATTTGCACTGCCTGCAGTCATTCTTGTGTGAAGTTCTGTCTATACAGACTTGATTATATATAGATTTGTGATTTTCACAGATTTATCACAATAATCACCACATTATTAGATTACATGTTATTGCCAATTTGACCCCCTTTTACCGACGGCTAACAGACCAACTTCATGTTATTGTCCTTTTATTGTTGTCGTCGCACACCAAAGTTGCTTTTAAGATGGTTTTGAGATGTGGTCCCATCACCGAAGCAACCAGTTCAAAGGCAGTAAAATCACCAGTTCATTGTACATGATTGTAATTAATTTGGCTTTCCCTTAAGTGACTGTATGAGTAATGGAATCCAGATACCATCAAATATGTTTAAATCACAGCAAAAAATGATTATTAGCTTCATTTGACTGTAAAGTTTAATTAGTTCACACACACAAAAAAAACTATGCAAACTTGTTTCCTCAAAAAAACTGAGTAAAGCTTCCTCAAGATGATTAAATTAGGGCAGCTTATTTATTTTGGGTTTGACTAGCCTCAAAACCTGGGTGACATCAGCCAAGCTTGCTGACAATTTCTCTGCACGAGACTCAAAAAGTCTGAGCTTACGTAGCATTTTAAAATGCAGTGAAACAACTTACCACTTTCCTGGTAGGAGGGTGGTGGAGTTGCGGGCATGGGCGCGGCTGCGGGTACTGGCTGATAGATGGTGTTTACGACAGTGGGGGAATTTACCACAGCTAGAGAAAGCAAACAGGTTTAATGTAGTTTGAAAATGAAAGCAAATTTTGATGTTTCTGTCCATACAACTGAACTTTTCAATCAATAGTTTAAAGTCAATGCGGAAAAGCATCTGTTCGTGTCCTATCGTGTAATCTGCTCAAACTATAAAACTGACAATTTTGCAGTTTCATGAGCATTCATGTATCAGAATGTTTCTTACCCACCATTTCCAGTTAGGAAGGGGTCTGACACAAAAACCTCAAACAGTTATTTTCCATTGTAAGAATTAAACATAATTTTAAACAAGATGCTTCTGGATAATATTAACTTAATTACACCGTGGCTGCTTGCAGACGTAGGCTACTTACTGATCGTTTCTCTACTGGGATTGTTCTTTTTCGATGTCCTGCAGCAGGAGCAGCAACGAGCTACACAGATTATAATACACGCAAACACGAGAACATGAACAGGAACCCCTATTCCCATGTACACTACCCGATAGCTTCTTTTCACTTGAGCAGATCTGCAAATACAAAAACAAGCTGTAGTTTGTACTTATGTCTGGACCATGGAGGGAAACAAAGGCTAAAAAGAAGAGCACACCTTCTGAAACAGAGTTCCTGTTTTTTCTCAGTTAAGCTGTACTTTATGTCACCGCAGCAGTATTTTGTACTGCAGTTCCCACAGCAGTACTTGTCACATTCCTGAGTATCATGGATGACGCCACTCGTGTCCCTGTATCTATGGCAGTGATCAGCTGTAAGACACACAGGTTGAAACAAAGTGAGAGATTAAAGTTTCAGTGTTATACATAACTGAGAAGAAGCTGAAATAGAGATCGTGCAGATAGATATTGTTCAAGCGTTTTGGAACTAAATTTGTTATTTTAAATATGAAAAATAAAACTCACCCCACACAGCCGGGAGCACGACCACACACAAAACACACACAAGACTGGACAAGACACTCCAAGGCATAGCTGGCTTGATGTAGTGTAAGGAAGAAATGAGCCTGACTGTGGAGCGATGACTGCTTATAGCTCTCTGTGTCTGTCCTACCTGTACACAAGTAACCCAACAACATTCCTCACTTCATGTAGATGTCTCAATACTCAACATTTCCTAAAGCATTCGGGTGCTGAAATTGTTGCTGGAGCTTTGTCCTTCTCAGATTTCAAGACTTCATCTACGTTCGAAGTAAGTGAAATTGTACCAGAAACATCTACTCAGGTTAGTCTAGCACCTACACGCTTTCATTACAGAGCCATCCTACTGCAGTCTGTGCAGAGGTTTGGAGTCCTTCCCCGAAAAGAAAGTAACCTCAGAGTCACCGTATTTAGTTCCAAAACCTCCAAGTCTCACTCACAGTTTATGGTCAATGATATATGTCCCTGTGGTCCAAAGGACGGTTTGGACATGATGTCCTCTCTCCACTGGTCTGTCACATACTGAATCCCTCCTTATCTTTACTCTTGAAAGTGTCCGCCTGTCTGTGATGTTTTTGTGAAGAGAAGAGAAGGAAGAAAGCACAAAACACAAATTCTGGACCTCAACATTACTGAAGCAGTGTGGGATCATCCAGAGAGAAAACAGGATCAAAGGAAGCCAGTATCAGAGGTCCTGCAAGGCTCTGTTAAGACACCGTGGTAGCATCAGCCTTTTTCTATGCAGTGGCCTGCCGGGGCAGCAGATGCACGGACAGGGACAGGAGCAGGACTGACAAACTGGTCTGAAGGTCTAGCTCTGTGCTGGGACGTCCTCTGCAGTCTGTGGAGGTGATGGGCGAGAGGAGGATGGTAGTATAGCTGACATCCATCATGAACAACCCACATCGTCAACCCACATAGTCTGTGAGTGTGCTGAGCAGCTCCTTTAGTCGGAGACTGAAACACCTTCTCTGCAGGAAGGAGCGCTTTCACCGATCATTCATCTCAACAGCAGTTAGACTCTATAACTCCTCAGTCATGTAGATAGCTAGAGAGTATGGTCTGTGTATTTGTAGATGTATATGTGCATGTACAGTACACGTCTGTACTTATAGATACTTATAGGTATCTATTATTTAAAGAATAGTTGAAATGTATTTCTTGCATATTTCCACAACCCTCTATCCATAACACATTCTGGGTAGGCGTGTACATAGAACCTCAGCTATTGTTCGATATATTGTATTATCTTATCTTATATCATTGTAACATTGTAGAAACTGTAGAAACTGTCTTAAAGAGTGTCTTCCCATCAATATTGAATAAAACAAAAACATTATTTCCCATGTTCCTGGCAAAATATAAAAAAAATAGGGTTGGGCAACACTTACACCGCACTGCACACGTGAAACCTGCTGTGTGTGACATGCTGCAATATGTTTATTATTTAACATACAGACTATAAATTAGGCAGGGGCGACCTCTGCTGGCAGGTTGCACTTATGACTTATGTAGTATTTTTATTTTTTATTTATTTTAGTTTTGTAATAAATTTTATTTTCATTTATTTTTTGTTTCTTTCAACAGCAATGTTCCCTGTGGTGCATCATAATAAAATAGAGACATCTACTGCCAGCTGATAGTAGCACAACTTGATCCTCCTTAACATTGTTGAATGTGAGATTTGTACTCACTACAGAGGGACAGTTGTCTACATAAAAACAGAACCTGTGGCTATGATTACGTTATAAATGGTTTCATTTAATTCTTCTTTTTATTTGAGTTGAAATGTGTGTTTTGGTATCTATTTGATAACAAAAGAAGAAATTTGTCACTGAGTCGTGTAAAAAGTGTTTAGATTTTGAAATTAAACATTAAACAAATTAACATTGCTGATGCAAAATTTCAAAAAGCAACAATGCTGACTGAGAGCTCTCAATAACCATCATATAAACTCAACATAATCCACAGATTTCACATTTCTTTGAAGCCGAAGTTCAATTAGAGACCAAATCCAAAAACACTGTATTTTTCTAAGAAAACTATCTAAATACACAAACATACAAAGGTATACACATTCATTCATTAACATCTTTAAATTGCACACTTTTGGATCTATTTAAAAAAAATTGTTTATTTGCAGGTTATGGATGAAAGCTAAGGACAGATGTTAACATGGGGCTCCGGCCACCTTAGAAGTGATTACCTTTGACTCAATCCAGCATAGTAATCCAGAAAATAACTTTATCACACATTTGGTGACCTCAGCACTAGAAAAACACACACACAGACACACAAAATCTACCGAAGGCCAAAGTTAATGGAAGCTCTGTAAGTTCAGAGCCGACGACCCCGACGAAGGCCACACAGGAACAACACAAAGCAGCTGTCAGTACGCACAACAGACATGGCTGCCATCTGTAGCAACCACAAATACCTAAAACAAAAATTTCACCTAAAAAAATATATTTAAAAAAGATAAAACTTAGTTCGTTCTAATCTATCTCATCATACTTAACATGGTTTAAAATGGGGGGGGGTTTGGATAGGCATACACAGCATCGTTTCCACGTTTATCCTTGGGGCTTTAGAAGCTGTAGTGTGCCGTAGCAGCAGTCTGGTAAGCCGTCTACATTTAAGGATTTGAATTATGAGAAGGGTTGTACGGCAGTTGTTCAACGTCCTCTGAATATGGTGGCGGTGCATTAGGGTGGCTCGGTGGTTGCAACGGGTACATCGGCTCCCCGGTGAGTAGCACTGGGTGAGTAGGATTGGCTGAAAAGACAAAAGAATATTTATATTATTATTAATGATCAAATTATTCTTTCTAACTCCTTAGGATATATAAGCATTCAATTAGTAAATGGTTTGGAGGGTCAACAAATTCAATCATTTTCTTTATAGCTGTGTATTGATCCGAGTAACAGATCAATGAAACGTGTTGTCGATTAGATGAAATGGACCATCGGCTCCCTCTTGTTTTTAAATGATAATTAGTGTGACACTGTGTGAAGAAGCAACACTTTTAGAAATTAGATGATACTGTCAAATGTACGCTGACTGACCAGTTTATTAGGTACACCTGTTCAAATAGTGACTAATGCAAATCTGCAAACAGCCAATCACATGGCAGCAACTCAACGCATTTACGCACCTAGTATTCAGAAAAGTATTCAGAATACAAGCGGCTGAAATGGGCTTCCTCCGAAGGGTGGCTGGCCTCTCCCTTAGAGATAGGGTGAGAAGTTCGGGAGGGGCTCAGAGTAGAACCGCTGCTCCTCCACATCGAAAGGAGCCAGTTGAGGTGGTTCGGGCATCTGACCAGGATGCCCCCCGGGCGCCTCCTGGGTGAGGTTTTCCGAGCTTGTCCCACTGGGAGGAGACCCCGGGGCAGACCCAGGACACGCTGGAGAGATTATATCTCTCGGCTGGCCTGGGAACGCCTTGGAGTTCCCCCCGATAAGCTGGAGGAGGTGGCTGGGGAGAGGGAGGTCTGGGCTTCTCTGCTTAGGCTGCTGCCCCCGCGACCCGGCCTCGGATAAGCGGAAGAAAATGGATGGATGGATGGTATTCAGAAACTACTGATCTGCTAGAATTCCTCCTTACAATCATCTCTAGTGTTTACAGAGAATGATTGGAAAAGAGAACATGTCCACTTTAGGTGAAAACGCCTTGTTCATGTCAGAGGAGAATGACCAGAGTGCTTTGAGCTCATAGGAAGGCAACAGTCTCTAATAACCACTCGTTACAACCAAGAACGTCTCTGAATGCAGAGTGTGTTGAAGAAGACCACCCCATTGCTCTCAGCTGAGGAAAGAAAGCATCGACTACATTTCAAACAGACTCTCCAACACTGAACGAAAGAAGTTCTGATGAGTTTCAATTTCTACAGTGATACTAAGATCAGAATTTCATGTAAACAACATGACAGCTTGGATCCATCCTGCCTTATATCAACAGTTCAGACGGCTGCTGGTCGAGTGATGTGTGCAGGATATATTCCCAGTCAACCCGTTCTCCCTCCCGACTCGTAAAATACGATTTGTCACGTCCCTAAACTTCTCATGCTGAAAAAGGTACCCCTCCACGTTTTTACGGAACGCTGTGGGCTCTCAATTCGATTTCCGCCACCCAACACGTTCCTAGATGACGACATGGGAACGGTGAAAAAACGTGAGAACCGTTTGGACTCAATCTGCACATGTTCCTCGTTTTCTTCAAATCGCTTTGGAAAACACGGTTTTACGTCATTAAACTGCTGGTTAAGGTTAGGAATAAGGTTATGGTTAGGTTTAGGGCTGGAATACAAGGCTGGAACGTCTATTACCGCGGGACCGTCATTCCACTGGATTTCATCATTACCCAGCACGTACCATAAAAACACGTAAGGTCACCTTTCGCGTTCCTCAGGAACGCATCGGGACGTGACAAAACGTCGGTATGTTACGCCTCCGGAGTGAGAACGGGCTGTCCCAGTACACTTTGGGCACCTTAGCACAAATTCATTATCATTTAAATTTCAGAAAGTTTTTGCACTGACCATGTTTATTCTTTTTAGACCACAGAGTACTCATCTTCTGATGGCTCCTTCCAGCATGAAAACATGCCCTATCACAAGCTCACATCATCTCAAACTGGTTTCTTTGACACTAGAGTGAATTCACTGCGCTCAAACTGGCTCCACTGTCCCTTTGGGGATGGTGTCACATGGATATGGACCAACATCTCTGAGGGATGTTTACAGCACCTTGTTAAAGGCAGTTCAGGCCGCAAAAGGGGTTCAAACTGGTACCAGCACAGCAACTTGTGTGAGCGTATATTAAAACCACAGCACAAACACATACATAGCTTCATCGCCTGGGTGTCATCAGCCAAGCTTACTGCCAACTTTAAAACCCGGGAAAGTTGTCGGCTGACATATTTATTGTGTTTTAAAATGGAATGAAACAACTTACTACTTTCTTGGTAGGAGGGTGGAGGAGCTGTGGGCATGGGCGGGCCTCCAGGCACAGCCTGATAGCCTGGGTGGAGCGGCTGCTGAGGTGTGTTGGAATTGATCACAACTAGAAAAAGTCAAAGATTTAATTCAGCTGGAAAATAAAAGTTTAAATTCATTCTATTCTTCAATAAAAAAATTTTTTTTAAAACAGCAGTAAAAATAACAAATTGCTATTGTATGAGCATTCATGCATCAGACTGTTTCACGGTTCCGAAAGTTTCATAAAAAGTCACTCATCTCAGCTGAGTAAGTGTCTGCTACATAAAATCCCATGAAACAGACAATATATGTCTATAAGAAGTTAAACTACTTTCAAACAAAAAACAACTGGATAACACGCTGGCTTAATTAATGTGTCACTGCTCGTAACTGTGACCAGCTTACTCATCTGTCTTTCGGTGGGCCTTTTTCGACATGTCATGTAGCAAAGGCAGCAGGGAGCCAAACAGCAGATTAGGAGAATCACACACAGCAGAAGAACTAAACACCCTATGGTGATTCCCACAATCAGACCGATGTTGATGAAACTGCAAATAAAACACAGAAAAAAAGCTTTAATTTCTACTCACATTTGGTTAATGAAAAAAGGTTAAATAGAAGACCACACCTTTCACAAGATTCCTGATTCAGCCTCTTGATATTATCCTTGCAGCAGTATCTTTCAAGGCATGAGCCACAGCAGTATTTCGCACATTGTACAGAACCAGATGAGACTCCATTCTCATCCACAAAACTAAGGCACAATTCCCCTGTAAGACATGAACGAGGGTAAAGTGAATATCAGGCTGAACCAAAGATCTGGTAGACGGATACTGTAGTGATGGCGGACAGTGGATAGTAATCTACAAACACACAGATTAAAATCTCAGACATGATGAAATTAATTTCATTAAAAAAAAACAACTCACCTGATTCAGACGGGACCACAAATACACACAAAAGACACACAAGACAAGGCAAGACACTCAAAACTGTAAGAGACATGATGTCGTGTAGTAAGGAAATGAGCCTGACTTACAGGGACGACTCTTCCTACTTGTGTTTCTGCCACACCCTGTAAAGGTAACCCAACAACATTCCTTCACTTGCAGAAATGAATAATGCAGTCCTTCTCAAATAGTGGGCGTGGTCTGGTGCTAGGGGGGGCGTTCCGAATATTGCCAACAATCATCCCCTTTTGTGAATGCTACTTCAGTAAATGAACGAGCACTGTTAGCATCATATAAGGTAGCAGAGGATAAAGTGTTAAACAGAGGTGTACTTATAATTTTATAGACGAATGATACTATTTATAGTGTGTGTGTTGGGGGGGGCAGGAATGCTTTTCTCTTCCTAGGGGGGCCATAACAGAAAATAATTGAGAAGCACTGGACTAATGCAACAAAGTATTTAATCAAAGGTTAAGCCTAAAAAAATTTGGGTTATCTCTTGGCAGCAGTTTTTAAGCTTTTTAGAACTAAAGCAATCATATATTGAACTCCTGGAATGAAAACAGTTTTCGATTCTTTCTTAGAATGAGAAACAATCTCCACATTACTTTGGAGTCATATTTTTTGTTTGTTTTTTTATAAATGAGCCAAAAGGTTTCAGCAGGAGGCAGGTGTGAACAATCGAGGCCACATCAGTCAAGCAGTAAAGTTGCACTTTATATATAATAACTGATCCTGGAACTTTTATTACACGCTTCTTTTTTTTTAGTACAGTGCCGTCCTGTTGCACTATGTGCATGACACTGACTCACTGAGATAAGAAACACCTTCACTGATAAGGAAGTAATCTCAGTAGCTGTTAATGGTGCATTTACAGATGTGCAAGAATTCATCCCAGATGTTTTGTTTGGATGCATCCTCATTCATCCGGGTAAGTAAATCCCAAAAGGTTGATTCTGTTCAGCTGGACGTAGAGTTTATAGTGGGTAAATGTTTCCTCACTCATCCAAGTGACTTCTTCAGTCTCAGCTGACTGCAGGTTTCCCCAAGCTTCGAAACACTGTAACTGAAACTAGCCCCACTGATTAACAATGGGCTTTTAATTAAATGGCATTAAATCCTAAATAATTTAATAAAAAATAATAATAATAAAATTCAGGATAGTAACAAACACCAGTACTGTATTTGACTTAGGCCACTGGGTTACTTCCATTATCCTTAGTTTTGATGCAAAACTGAACTTTTTCCACCAAGATATTACAGACTGTTACTATACCATTTAAGATTTTGAAAACAAACCAGGTTTGACTTTTAAAACACTTTATTTATAGTTTCCACAGCGAGGTGTAATCTGTTTACTTCATCAAAGCCTCTAAAATCTAGAAAATAAAACCAATTCCTGAAAAGTCAGAGCTAAGCCAAGTTTCACATTACCAGTTTAAATGTGACTTTCTGTTGTTGCTCAATCTGTGAGTGGAGTACATTAAAGCGGCTCCACCCAAACGTCCTGGGAACCAGTTACTGTTTGTTTTTATCTTGTCTCCACCCAGTCTCCACTGATTGGGCTTGTTACACTTGTGCTCTTAGATCCAGTCCTAACTAACACTCCCACCCCCCCTTACCCCCACCCACCACACAAACAAACACCCTTAAGCTAAAACTTACTTTTGAATGTTCCACTTACTGAGAAATAGTTTAGCAGGTATAAACAAAGACTGGCTCTTGAAGCCAAATTCATAACTCTGTTATGTTGCTTGGCCTGTTTTCCATGACAAGCTCAGAGGCGGAGCACAGAACGCCGAGCAGTTTCTGCTCAACTCCTTTTTTTCATCTCGCAGATCTTTCTTTTTTGGGGGGGTTTGTTTTGTTTTTAACAAATATCTGAACAACACCCCATCTAAGCATGGCCGTGGTGCGCCCATCTCCTGGCTGCTTCCAGCAGGATAACGTGCTGGGCCACGCAGGTCATCTCAAACTGGCTTCTTGAACATGACAATGAGGTCGCTGTGCTCAAACGGCCAGCTTCCAATGGAGCAGCTTTGAAATGTGGTGAAAAGGGAAGTTTGCATCATTGATGAGGAGCATGCAAGTCTGTGGTAAGCGTGTGATGATGTCATATCAATATGGACCAAAATCAGTGGAAAACATCACGCTGGAGCCCTTAAACAAACTGGTTACTGTTTGTAATAAACCACAGGCAAACGTTCCTATTCACATGTGTTAAATAACCCCCTGGAAATATTAACATAGATAATAAAATAATATAGATTAAACAATAACCCCACATTATTTGGACTAGATGTCTTTTGAAATTATCCATTAAACATGAATATGAATGTAGTCATTATTTTTTACTCCCTAAACTAACCTGGACTTTATTTTATAAATTTTAAAAAACATATTCGCCAACAAGTTTCTTTCATTTGTGTCTGTCACCCATTTCATAGCTGTCAATAATACATTAACACAAAATTCACCGCAACCATCAAAACTGAAAATCAAACAACCACCAACTGAAGAAAAGATAAAATAAACTTTATTGAACTTTACAATGTCTTTTCCACAAAATATGATATTAACACACACAAAATGTCCAACATATACTCTTAAAGTAGCATTATTAGATTTTAAAGGAAAGGGGGGGGGGGCAAGAATAAATCTCTGAAAAGAACATAATCTACTGTAATCCACACACACATCAGTAAAATACACTGGCCAGAGAACAGAAACCACAGGAAGAACACAGATATAAGCACAAATTTCACGCAAAAGGAAAGCCAACAAAAGTGTTTTCTACTCATCAGCTGATGTAACAAACAAAACTGGTCACACGTTACACTGCTTCCCTTCATTAGCTGACATCCGGGGACTCAAACACGAGTAGATAACGAAGGCCACTGCTTAGGTGTGACTGGCGCACACTCAAATGTAAAGTTTGCCGCCGAGTTCTTGGACTTAAACCAAAGTCTAAACGGAGGAGGATGATAAATTGTCAGAGGTGGTCATGGTATACGCGTCACATGAATTGTAAAAATTTTTTTTTCGAGAATCAGCTGAGCCACAAGAAAAAAAAAAGGCCACTTCAAGTAATTTCAGCCAGCAGAAAGCAGAAGTGATGGCCCCACAATCAACACATGAACGCACACACCCACGCAGACAGAACAAGTGAAACAACACAAAAGAAACTGTTCATGTTGTGAGAACACAGGAAATAAGGTGTGATGGCACTACACAGGAAACAGCACACTGCTGAATACTGTGGATCGTTCAGGCCTTTATGGTGACAAAAAGCAAACAGACTCCATAATAAGTAGAAAAAGAGATTTGAAATGATTTAAAATTACATGCATGCTTCTGCAGGTAATGTGGCTGGAAGGCACAGTTGTTTCTTGTGTTTAACATCGTGTTGTTGTTGTTTGGTTCACTGAAAAGAAAAGAATCTCCTTTGGTAAAGTAATCCAAAGCTGCCAGCGCATTTCAGCTCAGTGAGATGTTTACGACAAAGTTGGGATGCTAGATACAACTTCGTAAGTAAATTCAAAGACACCCGCTGGAAAATCCTACAGCTACCTGGCAATAACAAAAGACTGGATTCAGAAAGAGCCTTAGCAAGATTTAGACGACTTAGTTTTAGAAGTGGAAATGGAGAGCGGTCCAGCACCCTTTAAAAGACCGTGCAAGCAGAGAGTTTAAAAATTTAAACTTCAAAGTAAAATGTAATTAGCATAAATCTCTTAAAAGCAGCAAATCACGATAGCCATCTCAAGACAGTGTCTTTTACCTAAAAACACAAAACTCTGTACATAAAAGGACAAACTGAATACAAGTTCAATACTGGAAAATGCTGCATGGGCTCGACAACACCGCTGGACTCTAAACTCTAAGATTATCTTATTTTCTGGACCCGCGCTCATTTAAAATAGACTGTAGAAAATGCTCCTGCTGTCTGAATCATTAGCGCACACATTAGAGCCAGCATTCAGCATTTATCTGCAGCTCACACGGCATCCCAGCCCGGAAATGTGCTTGTAGGACGGGCAAATAAAACCTGAGTAATGACGGAAAAAAAGACCTTAACGCTAAGTCTTCTGTGCACGTAAACATCCGAATGTAAAGCAAACCATGCCTGTGTGCGAGGCGTGTGTTTGTGTGTGGGACTGCTGAACACTTGTTAAATATGTTGGATTTGTGAGCTGAAGAAACACTTCTGGTCAACTCACATAACACAAGTCTTTTTTTTTTTTCCTTTTTAAGGTATAAAACCTCCAGTGATAAATGCTGCACACTTTCAATTTGTTCCCATGTAACATTATTTACAAGTCGATAGAATAAAGGATCAAAGCACTTTATCGACCTGCAAACCGCTGCCAGATGGCAGTGGGAAAATGGCTACAGACGCTGAGACACCTTAAGATCAACCACTGAATCTGACTGCAGTCACTGTAGAGGTCAGGTAGTTTGGCTGGTGGAAAGTAAAGGCAAGAGGGATACGCTGAGGAATGAGGCTGAAAAAAATGTACTTAAAGCAGTGAGAAACAGTGGTCTCATGTTTAATTTCTCAAAATAACGAAAGATGGACCCAAAAAAGAATATGCATATTGCATGCCCATGCAATGCAAAGTAAAACATATATTTTCCACTTGGCAACTGTTCAACAGAACTGCTGAACCAGTAGCGTGCTAACATTCCCAAACATAGGCAACAATGAATCAAGTTACTCTGAGGTTTCTCCTCTTGATTCAAAGAACGCACTTCCATTTCAGCCAAGTGCTGCAGCACCGACGTCCGCTATCCAGGCTAGGGTGGTGGTGCAACAAAATCTGGGTTGTATGGAGGCTGGGCTAGGAAGTCTCCACTGGCAGGTGGACCACTGGGCTGCGGCTGGGTCGGAGGGTTCAGCGGGTACGCGGGCTTGCCCGGTGTGAACGCAGCCTGGCTGTAAGGCATCGGTTGTGGAGGATAGGCAGGGCCGGCTGTGAACAAAAAGTGAAGCTGGCGTGAGACGGAACGCAACCACAACTTCAGCTCTGCACCTTGAACGTTTCATTTCCCCTTTTAGAAAAACCTCAAAAGATCAACGTCTATGCAACCGCAGTTTCCACCTCCACATTCAACTACAGCTATTTTGCAAAATATCGTTGCTAAATCTGCAAACGTTTAATGAAACACCACAGTTAATGATGCTGTGCATTTCTTTAAAAAACTATTTCATTTCACCCTAAGACCTTTGGTTCCCTACAGATCAGTTTGAAAAAGCTAGACCCTCAAAATATTATTCTACAATAAAAGCTAAAAGCTAACACATCGACCCTGCATTAGCTTCAATATTCACTTTATGCGGCTACATTTAAATTAAACTCATCAAGTCTCAATTCAACAAGGACTTTTTGCTTTTAGCATAAAAAGTTTGAATATTTATTACAATATAATTAAAATGTTTGCATTTTCTTCATTTTTGTATGCTCGTCTCTGTCTTTCCCAGTCAGAAGCTTGCATCAGCATTTCCACAAACACACTGTTTTGGTGTTCAAAGCCTATTTAAAGCTAGGCCAACACAAATAATGTTTTGTTAATTACAGAACTGAGGAAAATTCACACTTACTTGCTTCCTGATAAGATGGTGGTGGTCCCGGTGTGAATGGTTGTCCTTGGTAGGGGGATGTGGGCATGGGCTGAGCTGGATAGCCGGGCTGAGCTGGATAACTGGGCTGAGCTGGATACCCGGACTGAGCCGGGTAGCCTGGCTGAGCCGGGTAGCCGGGCTGCACTGGTACTGGCTGGTAGGGCATTCCCTGGTAGGACTGAGATTGTCCGGGTACTGCAGTCGGTTGCTGGGGGTAACGCTGAGGAGAGGTAGTGACCACTGTGGTGTGGGTAGTGGTCGCTATCACAGCTGCAAGTAAACAAATAAAGAGATTAGAAATATAGAAATCTCATGGCTCAATTGGCTGTTTTCCATGAAGTGTAGGAGAACAGTTATGAGAGGAATTATTCAGGTGTGGAGAAAAAGGGCTTCAAACCAGTTTCACTTTCCCAACAGGACATAAAGCCTTATAAATGTTTATTACACACATAGAAAACTCCAGACATACATAATAAATGCACATTGGCTTGTTTGAGAAGACTCACAATGACAGAAAATGATCTCAAAAGAGATTCCAGTAGAGTGAAAGGTATTTGTACTTTCTACTCTGTTTGTATCCAGGAGGACATGAGCTCACCGAGGATTAAAGAACAACCAACAGACAATTAAACTGATCCAAATGTCCTGAACTTGTTTGGAACATGCCAAGACAAACACACGGGTTCAGAGCAAAGTAACTTGCCTTGGACAAATATGTGTCAAGAGCTACGTAACTCTAACCACAACTTCTGCATGTAACCAACTGTAAAACCCCAGCTGTCGCAAAAAGAATAGCATGGCAAGAAAAACAAAACAAAACAAGAATAGCTTATAGTTTCGATTCCTGCCAAACCATCTTCCAACACTACAGCCTAAAGCTCAGACACATAAGACAGGAACTATCAAATGTTACACATACAATTAACAGCCAGCATCCAAAAAGTCGTCAATGTGTATTATAATGAAAAGTTAATATTCTCATAAAGAATGATTGAAAACTGAATATTAATCAGAGAAAAGAGTAGAGAATGGTGCAGTTTTAAGTAAATGTCCTCTCGAGATTCACCTAATGAAGATTTACACTTTATGATATTTGACTGAGTCTCTCAACGTTTAATGTTAAAGAAGCAGAGTGTAAACCTATCGCTGTGTAATCACAGTAAAAATAAAAGGACGCGGATGGGGGCGGGGGG
>VUQR01011932.1:66787-79375 GCA_015108515.1 Hemichromis elongatus
GGGGGGGGGGGGGGGGGAGGGGGGGGGTGTAGCGAGGATGTTCTTCAACAGAGTGCCGATCAACATGACCACATCCTGTAAATGACGTAGGAGGGCTTATTTCCCCCCCCCTTCCAGACTGTGGTTGTCATAGGAACAATGAGTCACACAGTGTGGAGCTCTGACTTCCTGGATTTCATTCCATCATAAGTCTGGGACTGAGGCCAAGGAAGCCACACAGTATTCCTCACTTGCATTTTAGTCGCTGGTGGGAAGAGCGTTCATTGTTGTGAGTGTACGTCACTGGAAACGTAAATGTGGACGTATGGGCTCAGGTGCTTTCCTCTACTGAGGAGGATTTTTTCTTTTTTTTGGGGAAGCGGTTCAAGTGGCCATGAATATTAGTGGTTTCAGGTTTGGAAAACAAAGGATAGTAGGAAGAGCTGTGTCAGGGAATTGTGGAATTACGGAGGATAAAGTGGAATACAATCTACGGAATTCTAATCCAACGCAGATAAAGAGTTGAGCACTGCAATCTTGGCAAAATAACCTGTCAAGGTTTTCTCTTTCTCACGGATGGCTCGTGTCCTCCTCACCTAAACTGGAAACTCCTTCTCTCCTCATCTCTTCTTCACTCTCTGAGGAAGGCAACGACCTCTGATAACATTCAAAATCACTTAAAGGTTTCAAATATTTTCTCTGCGATCCTAGAAAAAAAGCAGGTCACACCACTGATAAGGACGAGGGCATGATGTAAAAAACAGGCTCTGATCTGAAAAGCAGATGGATGTGTGGTGGCACGCTCACTCCTATCCAAGCTTTATTTCACAGATTCAGCTAAATTTGATTTGCCGTGGATTTTTGTTTTTTAACAGTAAAAAAGAAGTTCATACAAGAAACTAAATTTCTGCTACTCTGAGGCAGATCTGCACATCTATGACCGCGCCTTTACACTGATTCGGCTGCAGAAGCAGAAAAGCAGAAACACCAGAAACCATGTGTGAACACAGCACGGTGCATATTTAAGCCTGTGACTTTGATTTATTTTTGAGAAGAGTAAATAAGTAAATAAGGCACATTAAGTAAAGTTATGGGTAGAAAAAAGGCCAGTTTGGCAGCTATTTAACAGACAAGAGTAATGACGCGGGATATTTTCATTACAGTCAACCAATGAAAAGCCCACAATGTTCCATCTTTCCTACACAGGGTGTCGTATCACGCTTCCAACTCAAATTCTAAGCGTTAAATAAGAAAAAACGTCCCAAATTGTATCTGTTTAGTTTTAAAATGTTTCAAATATTCATCTGAATTTTCTGGAGTAAACAGTGAAGTTTTCAGGAACTACTTTCAGCTTTCTTTGTCTGTCGTGAGGAAAAGGTGGAAAATGGATAAACTGAAATTTACATTCAATGAGATGAAGCAAGGAGGAAATGTGTCGACAACTGTGCGAACGAATCGGAAAGCTGCGATTCAGCCATTCGCCCAAACGTGTCAACGGATTTCACAAATCTATAACATTTATAACATCTGCAGCCTGAGAACATAAGCTATCTCTATTACTGCTTACCAGATGTTGGCTAACAGCTCTTTGTGTTATCGAGCAGATACATAAACGCCTTTGGAAAAACAACCATCAAAAAGCAAAAAAAAACAACAACAAAAAAAACAAACCACAAGCTGCTTTATGAGAGAAAGAAAAGAAGGTGAAGACGAAGTAATGAAAGAGAGGACAAGGAGTAGTGAGCCTCGGTCACGTATTTATATGACAGAGCGCTTCACAAGATCACAAACATTATTTGTGATCTAAAAATAAACAAGAAACAGTCACAAACAAACTTCTGCAAGAAAAAAAAAGTTTCATAATTACGCAGACCGACTAATGAGAGGGATGCTCAGTGCTGTTTATCACCACTAGTTTATAGGCAGGAACAATGTGTAACACATCTGCAGCTTCGTAGCGAGGTAAATGTGGCAAATGTCCACAGGAAGTGTGAGCTAAGAGTTTTTCAATTTTTTTTAAAAAGAAATAAAAACAGAAAACCAAATTAGCCTAAATATAGCTGAAAAAACTAAAAATGAACAACAACAATAATAATAAAAATCTTTAAAAGTGACAAACGTGTAAAACGCAGACAGGGTTTTTTCTCCTATCACCTTCATTTTCATTCACACTTTGTTCCAACGTGGACAAAACATCTTCCAAACATCTACACCTAACCGATGTGGTTATCGCAATAAATCTGCACTGCACTGAATCACTAAGCAACTGAAACACAACAGTGGAAAATGGACTTTGCTAAATCACACTTTATTACAAACCACAGCTCGCCGTCTTTAACAGTATAAACGTTTCTTGCTTTGTCCTGTGAGGATTTCCCCAAAACATGTTGATTATACTGACTGACAATCTGGTGTATTCAGCAGCCTCGTTTAGAATGGTGCCAACAGCAAAATAAGGCAGCAGGTGGCCCCGTGGAGAGGAGTCAAAGTACAAGCCATCGACAGATCGCTAGTATAAACAGCGAATGCATCCAGATACGCCGCAATCCTCTCTAAAGTGTTGTCATGATGCAGATGGTGGTTTAATAGCGTCAGTTAATTGCTGGCTGTAGTCTGGTCAGATTTGAGAGAAGAAAAAAAAGATGCAAACACTTGGGACTTACGGACGCTGGAGTTGTGCTTAAACAGACAAACATAAACACCTGTGCAGGTGACTCTAAGCGACTTAAAGCTGGTGTTTCCATTTGTGGGAAACTCAAACGTAAGTACTCAAAGTAAGCAGATTTAAAAGTAAAGTAAAGACGTGAGTCCTGAGGTGAAACAAATAAAGCAGCATCGAAGTTTGGCACAAACTCTAAACAGCAATTATCTTTAATGATACGCTGAG
Organism: Hemichromis elongatus; assembly: GCA_015108515.1. NCBI lineage: Eukaryota > Metazoa > Chordata > Actinopteri > Cichliformes > Cichlidae > Hemichromis > Hemichromis elongatus. The sequence continues at coordinate 69,654 of VUQR01011932.1, forward strand.
TCATCAACCTGAGGAGTAAACTCCCACCCAGAGAATCACTGTAAAGCTAAAACTTGTACAGCAAACCAGAGACACACAAAGTGAGAATGAGGAACTTCACAACTCTGAAGGGTTTACAAAACCTCTGCATACTGCCGTGACTGTGAAACATTAGATCAGGTGGTGCTCTGTGCCTCAGTTGTGGTGTTAGTCGTCAGGCTAAACTTCTGCAGTAATGAAAGTCATGTGGTGGGTGGGCCAACAGTCTTTAAATGAGTCCCCTCACGATCTGCTTCAAAAACTACACGGACAAATCCTCCAACTCACTAGAAACCAAGAGTCTGGCTGCTTTGACACATGGCAAAAAGCAGACATTCATCTCTACGTAGGTGAGACGCTCAACAGCAGACAGTTTAAAAAAAAAAAGTGTTGCTTGTTGGCCGAGAGCAGACAGCCTACAAAAGTGCAGCTGCAGCAGCGTGGGACTACAAGCTGTCTAGATATTAACAATAGGAAGTGTCACCGCTAAAGGTTGTGGGTACTTCATGTTCGATAACTGCCGATAAGTAACAGAAATCTCTTCAACTTTAGAAGATTCTCCCGGTGCCACGAAAAAGCTTCTTGAATCAGAGACCACACGAGGTTTGGGACGTGGTGGAGAAGAGTTTAGGTATGTGACTTGTGTAAGCTTGTTCTCCAAGTCTGCAGAGAAAATGTGCATACACAACAATATGACTCACACTAATGGGTCTTTGATATAAAGCTGACAGGAAGTAGTTTAGAAGCACCAGCCGTACAACGCGACTAATGCTACGTTACTTACATTTATTTTACATGATAAGCAACGTCTCAGGAGTTTGTTCCCCCAACAACTAACAGACCAATCAGGACTCATCTGACACTCATTTAAACTTCTGATCGACTCGTAGTATTTACCAAGAGTCTGTGTTACAGACGTACTATTACACCGGAAGGCAAAAATAAAGAAGAATGCTATTTTTATTAGCTGAATGAGCTGACATCAATTCAGCACATTAACTCTTTATAAACTGCTATTGGTAATAGCAGAATCTACAATTAGGCCTTTATTGTGCACCCTTGGGAAAATGAATTCCATTCCTGGTTTAAACATTCAAAGAACGAATTAGTAATACTTACGGCGTGGTCTGCGGCACATCTTGTACAGGCAACAGCAGGGGCAGATGCAGCAGCAGACGAAGATGAGCAGAATGATGATGAAGCTCACAATACCAGCTATTGTGGGTACCACACCATCATGCCTAAACTCATATTTATCATTGTTGAAGTTATTATAACTGTTGTAGGGGAAACAGAAACAAAGAAATTAGTATAAAAAACTTTATATGATGATAATTTACTACCAAAACAGGAAAGGAAAATTTTACGAGTCCTTTGTTCACCAAGTCAAATTTAACAATTTTTAGGACCTTTTTAAAACTGGAATCAACGATAAAACCCAAGTATGATGAAAAAAATAAACAGGACTAGTGAACAAGTGATGTATTTACTAGTGCGTTACAATTTCTAGACCTTCAAAGCACAACACAACAAAAACCAGTCCTGATGCTATAGTTCAAGTAGAACCGCTGTGCTGCCTTCCTTTCCTCAGCCAGAGTTTGTGTTTGCACGTGTCACCTTCCAAAAACCAGCACAAGACATACAAAAGCCCCTTTTCTGGGTTTTTGGGAGACATTTTTACAAGAAACTGAATTTACTGTCGTTTAGTGGTTTCAACACGAGCAGATACTCTGTGAGTCCTTCGTGGACGTGGTACGTGGAGGAGTCTGGTCTATGAATCTTAGCGGTAATGTGAATGAAGGCCTCGGTGCAAGCTGTAGCTGACTCACACTTCAGCTTTATGCCGGTGGTCATGCACAGGAAAACATTACTTCCTGTTTCCTAACGGCGAAATCAGGGCCTTAAATACACACTCGGTTGTAACTGCACAGAGAAAAAGGGAAAAATAGAATGAAAAAAAAAAAAACATACCACTGTCTTTGGACATCTTCTCCAAAACGCTTGAGAAAATCTCTACAGCAATATCTGTTATAACAGTCCCCACAGCAAAATCCCACAGAGCATTTCTTGGAGCTTTGACCACTGTAGGCCAGGCAGTCGTCCCATGCTGTAACAGAGCAGAGAGACGATCAGAGAGGGGCAGCAAAAGTTAAATAATCTCTCATTAAATCATTTCAGATAAATCAATTTGTTTAATTATTAGTTAAAATTCCCTTTTCAACACTGCCACATGATTTGGGGAACTGTTGATTCACCTTCACTTTCGTTTCAGGGGCTGTAGCTCTGGGTGCTGTTGAAGTCTACACTGTACAGAGAGGTGATGTTTTCACACCCTTATTTTTCCTCAGCTCTGACTTTTAAACCCTGCTGTTTCCACTTTGTGGGTACTTTGGATGTTGATGTTGTTTCCAATGCTGCCAAATCCACGTGTTTCTTATATTAGAATCGAGCTGTACCCTTCTCTGTATCTAATTAACTGGCAGCTGGAGTGACCAGATTATGGTGGATCTTAACTATAACATTAGAAAACAGCCGCACACAGACCCTCGTGGCGTTGTGAACATGCATTTTAAGCTAAATAAAATGGGGCTGTAACAAATGAATGTTTAGGTCTTTTTAAAAGGTTTAAAACGCGAGCTGTAACTTTAACGACGAACCTCGGTGACATCGCCCTAACAGCGGTCTGTTTAATATCGGCGTGACGCTAACATGACAGACTGCGCGTCGCCCGGAGACAACGCGCAGTTCGATAGCTAACGCAGATAGCGACCGTTTACAGATTAAAAAAGCCAAACTTACCGGACACACAAGAGGACAGGACCACGCATAGAGACAACGCAACAATACAGGATAGGCCTGGCGCCATGTCTACTCCGACATTCCCGGATTCAGTCAAGGAACTGGGAATCTTCGACAGCTCCGGAGGAGATCTGGTGTGAGGGACTCTGCGACTGCGGCAAAGCTCGTCTGTTCCCGGAGCCGCCTCGCTCGGCTCACGTCCCCGCCCACTGCCAGACTGTTTCCATTCATAGACGCTTTATAACCGTGAGAATATTAATACGCGGTGTTTGGTTACGACCATAGATGTACCCTATAAAAACGGATTTACGTGTAAAACTACAACAAACAAGGAAAAGAACTTAATGGTAATGGAAGTTTTTAAAGCGAATTTGGCTGCAGACAATAGCGGACCCTCACAGGAAGTACCTCCGCAGGAAGTTGATTTTTTATGTTTTTTGGGGGGGGGTTGTTTTGTTTTTCGCTCGTACTCATTTAGTGACATTTTACTTGACTTACAATATTACATATTTTGACTTACATATAGCAATAGTCATATGTAAGTCAATATTACATTTGACTTACATATTTTCCTTGACTTACAAGATTAAAATGAATTTGGGTCTTATTACCCAGTCCCAGTGACAGAAGGGGCTCCAGCAAGCCTGGAAACAAAAGGGTTTTTGTGTAATTTATCTCTGAGTAATAGTTGCCACAAATTGACTTGAATTCAAATTGTGAATTAATTTACGTGTTTATTCATCACAACTGTACAAATAAATAAAGTAAAAACACCGTAATGAGAGTGTGAGAAATATCGCAAAGTTTGTTGCTTATACTGTCTTTGCTTCAACTGATTTAAAAAAAATAATAAATGCATGAAACAGGCCTGGACAAAAATTATGGTACCCCTACAAAAGAATAAAAATAATGTGACCAAAGGGACGTGTTAATCCAAGGTGTGTCCACTAATCAGCATCACAGGTGTCTACAATCTTGTAATCAGTCAGTGGGCCTATATATAGGACTTCAGGTAGTCACTTTGTTGTTTGGTGACATGGTGTGTACCACACTCAATGTGGACCAGAGGAAGGAAAGAGTTGTCTCAGGAGATTAGAAAGACAAACATGTTAAAGGTAAAGGCTATAAGACCATCTCCAAGCAGCTAGATGTTCCTGTGACTACAGTCACACATATCATTCAGAAATTTAAGATCCATGGGACTGTAGCCAAACTCCCTGCACATGGCTGCAGGGGGAAAATCTATGACAGATCAAAGAGACGGATAATCCGAAAGGTAACAAAAGAGCCCAGAAAGACTTCTAAAGAGATCCAAGCTGAACGTCATGCTCAAGGAACATCAGTGTCAGATCGCACCCTCCGTCGTTGTTGGAGCCAGAGAATGTCCTGTGGACAGATGAGACAAAATGGAACTTTTTGCCGAGGCACATCAGCTCTATGTTCACAGATGGAAAAATGAAGCATATGAAGAAAAGAACGCTGTCCCCACTGTGAAACATGGGGGGAGGCTCGGTTATGTTCTGGGGCTGCTTTGCTGCATCTGGCACAGGGAGTCTTCAGTCTGTGCAGGGTCCAATGAAATCTCAACACTATCAAGGGATTCTAGAGAGAAATGTGCTGGCCAGTTTCAGAAAGCTTAGTCTCGGTCGCAGCTCATGGGTCTTACAACAGGAAAATGACCCAAACACAGCCTCATCATCAGTCCTATTGAGCATCTTTGGAAGGAGCTGAAACATGCAGTCTGGAAAAGGCGCCCTTTAAACTGGAAACAACTGGAGCAGTTTGCTCATGAGGAGTGGGCCGAAATACCTGCTGAGAGGTGCAGAAGTCTCATTGACAGATACAAGAATCATTTGATTGCAGTCATTGCCTTAAAAGGTTGTGCAACAAAATATAATAATAATAGTTGTGGGTACCATTGTTTTTGTCCAGGCCTGTTTTATGCATTTATTTTTTAGATAATTCAGTTGAAGCATGGTTGAAAAGCAATGTCTGACTTTCACTGGTTAAGATTTATAGAATTTTTTATTTTTTATTACTTATGTCAGATTAAGTTATTTCTGTGACCATTGTGAGTTTTTCTTTCATTGACCGAAGGGTACCAACAATTTTGTCCACGTCTGTATCTAAAATGTACTAAAATGTACATCTCTACATGGACGTATGTAGAGATAATGTAATTCTTTGTTACTGTGATGCACAAAAAGAGGAAAAGCATCACGTGGCAGAATATGAAAAATACTATGTGTGGGATATTAATATGCTTGAAAGAAATGTAACTTTATTTTCTAGCATTGCAGATTTCCTTCAGGTCAAGTCCAAGGTTAAAGTAGAGGTTAAAAGGTCAAATAGAGACTGTTATGGTTCCTAAATTTATGCTTTAAAGAAATCTAGCATATAAGATGAAACAACGCTGCTGCCCTTCAACAAGCTTTCAATAATGAAAATATTCATGCTTAAAAAAGGACAGACAAGGACAAAAACAGATGGGAGCCCCGGCTAAAAGAAATAGAGCAAGAAGACTGTGAACCAAACACATGATGGGCTGTTTGATTCAGGTTTGTCCCCTAAACTAGTTTTGGTAAACTACATTATAACCAAAGCAGTAGTGCTGGTAAATTCCAACTTAACCAAAACTAAGCTGTAAATGCAACAGAAATATAAAGCAGGTACACGGGCGATGATTGAGGTGACGGAGGAGGAGAAACAGACCCCAACACCAGCTGTTAAACCCCATGCTCCGCCTTCTCTGGGTCGGCCTCACCAACCAATCAGCACTAAGAACAAATCAGGCAAGCGAGAAAGCAGGTAAACACAAAATGATGACTGGACCAACGCACTGAGGTTTCATGTAACAGAGATAATATTTGAACTTTGACATTTACATTTAATACTTGATACAGTTTCAGTTCATAGCAGCCCAGTTTCATCAACATTAGAAGAGTTCAGGAAGACTGGTCATCTGAAGTCATCACTTATGTGCTTCATGTTCGCCAGAATTCAGGGATCAGATTGGATTTTATTCATAACTGCATTCAATTAAAAGCTTTTTGTCTTTTTGTCTTAGAAATGACCTACTAGCATAGAGTGAAAACCAGAGCAAACAAACTATTTTAACTTTCAATGACTCACCCCAACTTTTTTTTTTGTTGTTGCAGCAAACCACTAAATCATACCATCCACCAGCACTTACCCTATTTACTAACTTACCCCAGATCTTGTTTCAGCACAAAACACCAGTTTTACAGAACAGAAAATAATTAATCATTATCTTAAAGCTGAGAAGATTTATATCTAAAACTATTGAATTGTTTCAGATGTAATTGGGGATAATATTAGTCATTAAACAAAATTTTGATTGATTCTTTAATAAATCTGTCACTGCCCAGACCATCATTACAAATTCAAATTTTTTTTAAACAATTTAAAGGCCAAGTGTAAACATCAGAGTAAATTAGGGCCAAAACATCTACTGTAGAAACAGTCTGTGACAGTCATGACACACAGTAAGCAACAAAATCGAAAGGTATGCTTAGATCCAGATGTCTCCTCTGATTTTTGTATACAGAAGACTGAGTTAGGACAAAATCTGTCCTGTGTAGATAGTTAGTACAAAAGCTTTCAGTTTTAATGTTTCACTCCTCTTTTACTTGATGATAAAACATTTTCAGACTTTCAGGAACTATTTTTGTAGATTTAAATGAAAGACTTTGACAGAACTGCATGTGGGTAAAATTTCAATAAACGCTCCTAAACACAAAACAGATCAGCAGAGGGCAGCAAAACATCACAACCAGAGGCCGGCGATGGAGCCAAAACCTCTCTGAGATTCAAGATGACACAGTTTTATATTCCATATCTGATAAGCAGACCATCTCTTCCTGTTTATTTCTTCCTGTGTGAAAACTGACTGGTGACTCTTTCAGGAAGTAAGATTATTATTTATTTAACAGCTATTCTCTGAGTGAATCAACAACTATAGTGGATTGTCTTCCTGTTTAAATCAGAATACACAGCTCACATTAACAGGAAGAAAAGTCACAACATTTATGGTGTCAGCCTTCTTCCTTGGCCTGATTGAGAGGAACAAAAGGACTTCCTGTTTCCTTCCTGTCATTTTTGTGCCCTTCAGCTACCAACCAGAGAAGATACTCAAAGCATGCCATCGCCCACTAGTGGAAAGGAGAAACATCTTCCCCTCATTTCTCCACCGAGCTACACAAGCAAATATTGACATGCTGACGCTTATGTTAAAACAATTATATCAAGCACCAGTGCATCCACAAGAGGAAGCCTACAAACTGCATGTAATTTCTTATACAAATAAAGCTCGTTTAAGCCTTTAAACCTTTGAGATAATGCTTTCTTTGACAATATTTAGCACTGTGAGTTTTAACACTATGTAGAATGAATGGATTAAATATGCACACCAAAATATATGAAAATGTTTTTAAAAATTGATTTTCTCTGGAAATCACTCTCTGTCCAACATGCAACTGTAAAAAGAAAAAAATATATATTAAATGCAATTAACAGGATGTTCAAGAATCATCAATAGAAAAAATGCCACAAAGATCAGAAAAACTCCTGGGAAATTTCAACAAGAAAAAGATGAGAGAGAGAGAAAAAACACTTTTTAAATCTTATTTTGAGGGTAAAGTGAACAAACTTCTAAAGTACTTTTATTTTTTTATGATATCACCATACATCACTTTAAATTGTCAAATTCTTTACATTATCATAGTTTTTCTCCTAATGATACAGTGGGGGAAATGATTTTATTATTATTTGATCACCTACTGAATCTTCAAGCTTCCTCACTTACAAAGAAATAAACAGTCTCATTTATTACAGAATAGATTTCTTCCAATCCATCCTCTCACCACCATGGACAACACCAGAGAGCCTTCAAAGAACATTAAGGACAAGAGTGCACAAGGCTTATATGGGCTACGAGACCATCAGCAGAAGCTTGGTGAAATGTGCATCATGGTCCGTCATCTAAGATCTTACCTTTTGGAGTAACGATGATCAAGAAAAATATGGTGGATCAGCCTGGGGTCAAATGATTGAATGCCCCAAAATAACTGCCTAAATGAGAGCCTGGATGAAATTTAAAGTACAGTGATGTGAAAAAGTATTTGCCCCCTTCCTGATGTTTCAGATCATCAAACCAGTTGAAATGTTAGACAAAGATAACACAGTTAACACAATAACATCCTAATTCATCGACTTTCATTCATGTACTGCATTATGAATAAACACGCCACATTATGACCATCATTACTGAAACTCAAGAACCAAAAACGGAGGAAAAAACTAAATATACATTTTAATGATCACAGTAAGGTGGTTTTTCTCCACAAATTTAAATATGACTAATATGAACAAAATGCATATAAAAAAACCAAATAAACAGCATACATACATACACATTTCATACAAAAGGAAAGCATACCACAATGTGTTCTTCTTACATCAGTTGTCTAAACTACAAACATGTGACCTTGCATCCCTTTCATTAACTGGCAGATGGTGTCTGCAGAGAAGTGACTGATGCACCCTGAAATGTAAGAGTCTAAACAAAGAGAGATGACGAGATTTTCACAGAAGGTCAAAGTGTAAACTGCCCCACGAGTTTGTGATTGTACTCCTGGGTCAGCAGATTCACAAGAAAAAGGTCACGTCTATAAACTCATGTTCAAGTAATTTTAGTCAACAGGCTGAGCTCCGTTTTCCATAACAGTGAAACAGCACATGAACAAACCCTCACTGGTACGGGGAACTTTAAACAATACAAAAATATATATGCATGTTCTAATAACGTCTAACAGGTTCGATGGCAGCACTGAAAAAAACTGCACACTGCAAAATATCGAGGCTCATTCAAGTGAAGCTGTTATTAAGACAGCTGAATAAATGTGACGACATTTTGTGACTGAAACGGACCAATAAATAGAAAATAACGAGATAAAATAAAATATTTTAAAGCATTTTCAGTTCCATGTATGCTTTTGAAGGCACAGTTTTCTCTCATATTTAACACACGTTCATCAAGTTGATGTTTGGTTCACTGATCATAAAAGACTCCTTTAGTAAACCTAGCAATGCATTTTGGCTCAGTCCTGTTTTTTTTTTAATCAAAGTTGGGACTTTATGCAAAACTAAATCATTACTAGAACATCGCTATAAGATCTCAGAGCCAATTACCAGAACCAACTGGCAATAAAAAGAGCATCTAGAGAGTGTTTTAGAAAAGCAAACGGAGCACTGAGGAAAAGACAGCAAATTAACAATTTAAACTTCTTAATGTAAAACTGATCAATTTAATCACCCACAAAGCCATTTTTTTAAAAGCATGAAATCATAATAGTTGTGTCAAGGCACTGTATTTCCCATGACAAAATGTAAACAGTCTGATATTGTGGGTAAACTACTTTACACAAAAGCACAAAGGAAAGAAAAATCAGTAACTGTAAGGACTGAGCACAGTTCTGTAGAGGAAATCATTACAAGGACTCAGTAACATTTCTAAAAATAACCTAATTATTAGTAACCACAGTTCAAATGTGAACTGAGTGAATCTACAGTTTGACTCATTCTCAGTCTCCTGCTGTCTGACCAATCCAAGTTTAAAAGAGGGGGGGGCTCACCCAGCTCTATATGAGCATGAAGGTACATGAAACAGGTAACTGCCATAGATCAGGCAACATTAATGCTAAACTAATATATGTATGCAACAATGAGAAAAATATGCTGCGTTCACAAACACAATGATAAAAATCTCAAAGTTCTTGTACTACAATTCATTTTTAATTACTTTCATATTATTTGATTTGCATTTTTTAATATATTTATGTACAGTATATACACTGTCCTAAGATTTTTAGAAATGAGGTTGTATG
>VUQR01011933.1:0-22863 GCA_015108515.1 Hemichromis elongatus
CATATATACTTTTAAAAAGGAGAGTGTAAATGTTACTGGACATTCTTGTGTAATTGCCACTGAATAATTTATGTTATACTTTGTTATTGCTACAAAAGAATATTTATTTTATTATTATTTTACATTTACAACTTGTTTTTTTCTGGGGTCCTCGTGGCCCCCCATCGAGGAGCAGTAGGCTGTGGATCTCTTAAGATCTCACTATTGGGTTTGTAAGGTCACGCTACTCCTACATTTCTGTCTTGTTCAAAGATAAGATATAAAACAAAGTTCAAAGCTAATCGATCTGTGTGTTCTCCTTTTTAAAAAAAATAAGAATCGATAAAGAATCGAATCGTTAAAGAGAATCGAAAATGAAATCGGAATCATGAAAATCTTATCAATACCCATCCCTACTCACACATGTGCACACACACTAAAGAACAAAAAAAGAGACAACAGCTTGGCGGAACCAAAGCGCAGAGCCCTCCTGACGGCCATTAGGGGTCGACTAGTCATTGCTTAAACATGCATTCACTTTTATTATCCACCAGGGGGCGATACCTGTGGTTGCAAAAGCGAGGTTTCTGTTCCTGTAGAAGTTAATTGGAGATGGAGGTGGCCCATTGCCCTGAACTCTGTAAACATTTACTGATCCGTTTATGAGCTCAGTCACTCACTGCAGGCCAAAAATGAAAGGGTCCACTTTTCTTTAACGGCCCTCTCTCAAAGTGTGAAAGCGAGGATTATACACTGAGGAGGAAGCACAGCGAGTTAAAGGTATATTTAGCACGTGCACGTGTGTGTCATCAGTTACAGTTGCAGCAGCTCGTCCAGCTTAAATCATATATACAAACTCTGACCGCAGACTTGTCTAACATACCTGTATAAACACGCAGCCGTGCACGTGATTTAGACTCGAGCTTCGGTTTCAGCTGCTCGTGTTCTGGATCCAGTTCAGGCTGACCAGACGATCAAACGTGACCTTATGCTTATACGTCCTAATAAAAGACAGGTTTAAATAAAGGATCGGACTCACTTTTATTATTTTTATTATTTTTACATTAAGTTTGGTCACAAATACACTCTGATTAAATCGCAAATATGAAACGCGCTGCATCGGCTCAAAGAGCCGGTGCTCTGCCACAATGCTCGTCATGAATTTGTTTGGGATGTCTGTCTTTAACCGAAACACGGTTTGGCTGCGTGTTGTCATGGCGATCAGCTGTTTTTACGTTTTCTGTCCGCAGGCGAAGAGCGACAAGAAATCGGACTGAGGAGGACGCAGACGGTTCCCGGCTTCTTTCATCTTCATCACCGTCCTCAGCAAACTGTCTGCTGCCTCTGCTTCCACCTCCGCGATGTGATGTCACTGACCTTTGGGTCAGTGACATCACCAATGGCTGCAATTGGTTAATCGGACTGTCTGAGCTCCAACACTAGAATGTCGGTTTACTGTCAGACTTCCTGTGTCACTGTTTATGCCTCTGAAGTGTTTCTGTTTTTCTCTCTGAATGATTCGGTTTCTCTCTTCTCTCCACTTTGCTGTTTGACGCTCAGCTTTGGGGGTTTTGTCCTTTAAACAGCCGACATCTTCCTTCACGTTCCATAAACTGTTTTTTTCGAGGACATTCCCTGTTTAACATTTTTGGGTGCAACGTAAATCCAAACATGAATCCTGTTCCCTGCAGGAAAAGACCAGCTTCATTCCAAAATAAAAGCATTTTGTCCTCTCTGCACATTCTGGGTTTAAAGCAGGTTAAAAAGTTCCGAAGGATGCCCGTGCTGTCACATTTCCTTCTTTCTTAAACTGTAATTTCCATTGAGACTCTTGTGAATATGAATGTTTGGAGCTGCAGCAAAGATCATTTAGTACGAGCAGAACCAGACTCCGGCGTCTCCTCTGGCTTCTTCTTTGCGGTATGAACTCTTCCATCGCTGTTAGCCGTGTGCTGAAAACACACGTGATATCCTGGAGCTGTTCGATGCTCCACTTTCACTTATTCAATACAAAAACGTGAAGTAAAGATGAGAAGAGAAAAGAAGAGGCGCCCGTGTCTGTTCTGCTCGTGCAGCGTGATCAGATGTTTGTTGTTGTGTCTTTGATGGCGTGTCACAATAAACACGGATGATTTCAACAACAGTGAGACCCCGCGTGGTGCCGAAGGGTTTTTGGGGGGTGTTATATATATCAAATATATACATTTTTGAGGACAGCGTAGGTTACAGATGGAGGAGACGTGATTATCGGCTGAAATAATTTTTTTTTGCTTTGCTTGAAGGAGGAGGTGCTTTTATTTTTGAGGATGGATCAAAGTCACCACGACACCTTATTATTATCTATAAACACATGAGCAGGTTTGTTTTGTGCATTGTTCTTGCTGATGTGAAACTTCTGGTTTTTGGTTTTTCTCGGGGAAAGGTGGACGCAGCTCTTACCTCCTCAGGCGTCGTCTGGCTGCGCTGAGGGGCTATTTCTGACACGTGTACGAGCGTCACTTCACATCTCTCCTCTGGTTTTGTTTTCATTTAATTGGTTTATTCTACGTTTAATGGCACTTTTTTAAAAATACGATAAAAATCACGAATATTTTGCCCTTTTGTTTAAAAAACAAATCTCGTTTCGGTGGAAATAAACTGTTTGTGGTGATGGATGAAAATGTTTTATTTAATCACCTATCATTTTTGTGGATTTTTCAGCTTTTTTACAGTAAATTTTTTCCTTCTTTTAAACGCAGAATGAACAAAATGTTCTTTAACGTCTCGTGAAAGCTCCTGTCTTCTGTTTTATGAGTGAAGCTAACTTTTTTTCTCTATTTGAAGAAGAATTTAAACTTAATTTAAACTAGCAGCCTTTCTTAGTTTAATATCATTAATATAGACTCACTTTCACTCGATCTTTCCTGTATATATAAATTTTTTTAAAGAATGAATTTTTCTCCCAATGAAAAAACTCACATTTAGGATCTTAGTAAAAATGCAAAATGTCAAATCTTTCTCTGACACTAAAGGAGTCCGAACTTGAGGGACTTTTCCAGGAGCATACGTTTCATTTTCAAATAAAACTGCAGATAAAATTTGAGGAAAGTTTCCTAGAAGTGATCTGAAAAGTATTCCCACCTCGGTCGGTGGTTTAAGATCTGCTGCATGTGTTTGTTCGCTTGTCTTTAGGTGTCAACCTTCAATAACTCGGACAGAGCCCTTCCCCGGGCTCATTATATTCAGATCAAACGTGTCGATCCTTTTTCTTTCTCGTGGCTAAACTTGGCGTCTCGTCTCCACCTCCTCTTCACACTTAAGAAGGCAGCTGTTGCTCTAAATGGGTGTTTGGCATCGGAGCCGTTTGAGCCGCGCTGCCCAGGCCGCCGGGCCTTCCCACCGGCCCGCTGGCTCAGCTTTCTCCGTAGACCCAAGGGCCGACTTTTTTAAGCCTGCAGTATTTCTTGTCAGCTGCTTCCTAGAAGTTCAGACTGTTTTTGAGGCGCTCGGGCCTCAGTGAATATTTATAATGATCAGCAGACCTGCTGCTTTCGTGGCTGCGGTGCATGCAGTACAGCGGAGAAGAAAATCGGATGTCCTGCTGATTGAATATCTGTAAAAAAAATAAATAAATAAATAAATAATAGAAACTTATGGTGCAAAATCAACGGTGAGTTTCATTTTAAAGTCTAACCAGAGGTTTCAGTTTTTAGAGTTTCCTCCTCAAACATCCTCAGATTGAATCCCCTGTATCAGAGACTGTAGCCTGCTACTTTGCTTTGAGACGTCCCCTAAACGCATCTCATGACCACAGGAGGAGAACAAGACTCATCACAGTCATAAAGTTACAGTTTTGGAAAGAGGGCAGCTATTTGGATTCTCGGCCGTAGGTCCAAACCAAAGAGAGTAAGTGGGGGGAAAAACTGATCAGAGTAAAAATATTGTCTTAAAAGTTTGTGCCTGTTTGAGGGCTCAGCTTTGGTTTGATAGGACAGAATTGGGTTTAGCGTGGCACGCGGTTGTGGTTAAAACTAGAGTTAAGAAACTTCATGTGAACGAATGCCCTCAAAGGTTTGGACACACAGGACTTCGCCTCACAACAACTGACAGATAACCAAACAGGAATCTGTTAAAATACGGGCAGAATATTAGACTTGAGCCGAGCCTCTAACCATCCATCAGTCTTCCTAACTGCTCACCTTGGAACTATTTACTATATATTTTTTTTTTGTAAAGGACTGAGCAACACTGTGGGGGGTCTGTGAAAAGGTTTGAGGACCACTGAATGAACTAATAAGCGTGTTATTGGACTGAGAGCTGAAGCCTGAGAGGATGAGGGTACATCTGTCGGCATCTTATGGTGCTGTGCTGCGTGTCCCCATGGTCCCTCACAGGGACCCTGAAAAAACAAATACATATTCTGACATTTCATTTGGGGTTTTCTTACTTGAATGACGGAGTTGCGATGCGTCATGACGACTGAAAAATGAAGGCAAAATTGCAAACGTATTCCTTTCAAATATTTGTTGATTTGACTATGTATGGTTTTGGTATCGATCAAGTTCAGTGTCTGAGCTGGAAACGCAAACGACAGCGGGCAGGTGATCGTCGCCGAGAGAGGATCTGTGTCAGGATCAGTTCATCTTCATCGCTCAGAGTGTTTGTTCACATTTAAAGGTCGATCCACAGAGAAACAACACGTGGCGTCTCCTCATGTGTGCAAGAATACAGATTGAGCAGTGACACTGACTGGAAGTTCACTCCTGGAGACAAAGTGCAACGGTCTGAATAAAACTGTTAGTCCATTTTTTCTAATGTTGGTGTGCAGGATACACTGAGTTTAATGTCTATTTAGTAGCTGCTCGACCCGTGTGTGTGTGTGTGTGTCATCAGTTACCGCTGCTCGTCCAGCTTAAATGACAGCAGATTGGCGTAACATGCATGTATAAACACGCAGCCGTGCACGTGATTTTTGACTCGAGCTTCAGTGTCAGCTGCTCGTGGTCTGGATGTTTTCAGATGTTTTATGTGACACTTGGAGCTCGGCAGATGCAAAGTGCTTGTCATTTTATACCCACACAGGTCGCAAGTTACACTCTGCTGGCAGACTGAATTAAAGATGGAGCACAATATATAATAGTTACGTTACTTGAAAAAAGTAATCGGTAACTAATTACGTCCCCAAAAAGTAATCCCGTTGCTTTACTGTTTACTTATTTTTTAGTACAGCAGATGTGGTTTGCTAATAAGTTATTCAGAACTTAGTAAAATTATTTGTAACTCTTCTATAAATATGATCACTCCAAAGAATATAATGGTAGCTGCCAAATTACAAATGTTTAGGTTTCAAATTGCAAAGTTTAGAAGTCAGTTGGTGATATAAAAATTGTTATATCCATGTCTATGTGCAGTCTGTGCTACATCAAATACCCCCTCTGGAGACAGATGCTACAGATGTTTTATAAATTAGTCATTTAACTGTCTTAGATGGACTTGTGCATAAAAATACTTGGGTGTCATCTGCATAGTGAAGGAACTGAATGTAGTGTTTGTCTGTTGTCAACAATTTTTCAGAAGTTATCTACTTCCAAGATAATTTTTCTTTTTTTGAGGAGCTGAATACAAAAATAGAACAATAAAAATACCCGATTTCAAGCTATTTAATGTTATCCATGTTAAACATTTGTTCAATGTTTAGATGAGTTTTAGTCATAAATTATAAGCTTATGTTAATTTTCATTTAATATGTCACATTTTTTGTAATTGTTCATAGGAAAGAATGTAATTATAGAGCAGACTTCATATAAAATATTCAACTATGAGAATTATTTCCACTTAAAAAGGCTGCCAGGAAAGTCAAAATGTATCTACGTAGGATGTTGTGACAAAACATCAATTTCAGCATTTACTCAAAACGTTATGACATGTAGATAAATTGGTTTCATCACTTAGCTACAGGTCTGTGTATGGATGAGAACACATCAATACATCCAATTTATGCCACATATTCCAAAGTCCACCCAGTGATCTCTCAAGCACAGTCCTTTCCAAAGCCTGTGATATATTTTTACATGCTTTAAAAAGCGTACTAACAAGGTCACATACGAGGTCAGAAAGTTGAAAAGTTGTATTTGTCAAGTGTAATTGTATAATTAGTACAATCACAATTTCATTCAAATTCAATGAATATTTAAGAAGACTGGCCGTCTAAAGTAGCATCTACCCCCATTTAGGTCATCTTTTCCAAGGTTCAGAGGTTATAATGTATATTAAGAGATTTTCCCACTTTCAGTTAGGAAACTTTAGCTTTTAAAACTGAAATAGCAGCATCTCAATAAAACTGGAGCCAACTAATAGATTAAAGCATCGGTTTCAGTGACCCACATGCAGTTTGACCACATAAATGGCAGAAGCATTTTGGCTGTAGACCAGTGCTGTGTGAAAGAAGTATGATGGTGAAAAAGTATTGGCCCCAGCAAAGAACCTTGTGGAACTCCACCATTAACTTTGTGTCTTTATATAAACAAATAAAGTGGATGACAATCAAATCAATTCTTTTCTTGGTAATAAACATCCATTGACTGAATCTATGTTTTTGCTATAATTGAGTCTATAATTGACAAAATAAAAAAGTATGAATAAAAGAAAAAGTGAAGTTTTTTTAAGGTGATCCTAAAACCAAGCAGCTAATAACTATACCAATAACCACACAGATAGATCAACTGTTTGTTGTGACATTAGTTTTATTGCTGTTAGTTTATTCAGTGGTGAATGAGCACAGTGATCACAGCAGCTTGCAGCATGGAGACCCTCACAGGGGTCAAAGGTCGATGAAACACAGATGACACCATCAGGGCTCACAGTTAACTCTTCAACATTGACTCTGCAAAATTTTTGGCTGGTGACTCGTTAACATGAAGCCCCCGCGTTACATTATTATCATTAGTACGACTACTAGTTACTTTGTTAAGCTACTTAATTGAGAGTCTACTCTACAGTTACGGATGGAAGACTGCTGTTCACACAAATCACAAAGACACAGTTACAACACTGAGGGCACCATGTAGCTGTGTTTGAGCTGGAACAGAGGCGCCACCTGTTGGCATTTGGAAAACTAAAGCCTAAAAAGATGAGCTGAAATCTTTCCTGTCTATTGTGTGTACACGTTTACTCAAAATATTTCCATCTGTTACAGTGAATAGGTTTCATTAAAGAGATGATGTGTAACTACGGGACTTTTTCCTGACTGTGATTGGATGACTGTTTGGTTTTGTACTTTGCCTTCACTAGAAGCTGTTTTGAGTCATTTCGCTCACTTTCATTTATTTTAGCTTGATCTTGTGTACAATGCAGTGTTTTTATTGAACTCTTATTTGATTTCAGCCAGTTTTAATTGTCAGGGTCTCTGTTTCCAGCCCAAACTTGATGACATTTCCAAGGGGAGGAGAGCGCCTCCTGCTGGTTCCGCTGTTGCAACAATCCCACCTGAGGTCAGCATCCCAAAAAAACATTTCACACAGTGATATTTTTGGTTGTTTTCTGCAGCACCAGTTATTTGCTCTTCCCAGAAAACCTTCCTGTTCTGTCAAGGAACGAAACGAGAAAGAAACCAAAAACATCATCTCGTTTCTTTGCGTTCCCTTTTAGGCCTCCATAGTTCTGGGTTATTTGGGTGTTAAATATTTTGGCAACTTTTTGGCTGTAAAATAACCACTAAACCTTCTGCTAACATCTCTGCTGTTAATGTCGTCTACTTTACGTGGGTCTGAGGACAGAAAGAGGATTCTGGGAAATAAACGCTCTCCACTGAAGGAAACCAGCTCCAGCTGACTGGAGTATCATTTATCAAAAAAGCTGAAGTGAACAATCAGACAGAGAAACATGGACCAGTTCAGGGATTTTTAAAATTCAAAAAATTAAATAGCATCCATTCTACTCACTTCATTTGAATCTGGAACATACGATTTTAAAAGCAACGTTGGTGGAAAATGTTTTAACTTTATTGAATGAAAGTATAAAAATGTAAAGCCTTTAAATCCATTAAAAAGTTTATTATGTAAAAGGTCAATTAGATCAGTTATTGTTTATTAAAAAATACTAAAGTGTATGTTTAGTCCAAATCAGATCAGCACTTTTGTCACTGTGGGAATCCAAATGGTCCATTGGGTCATTTTTGTTGTCTGAATGTCTGATTGTTCATCCAGAAAACACACAGGCTGACGCAGAAACCGTTTGCATAGCATGTTCAGTTCGCACCATCATCTGTGGCATCACTCACTCAAGCCTGAGTGAGGAAAACAAAAACCTTCCAACTCCTTCAAAAGCCAGCTTCCTGCACCTGTGCAGGTGTGTTTTACAGCATCCAGCCTGGACGTTTCCGGTCACAGCTTTAATGACTCTGTCACAACATGTGTTTTGGCAGAAGAGCACACGCACACACACAGAAATTGACATGAAACAACATTAGCTGATTTTGTAACACACATGTTCGTTTTCTTTTGTCTTAAATGGCTGTAGATTCTTCTTTTTGTTTTTTTCCACACTCTGACCCACCCAGGCTCCAGTCCAGGAACAAAAACATACAACTTTTTAAAAAAATCAAACGTTGAACATTAAACTGTGAGTTTGATTGGTTGTTGCTGCAAGTTTAGTTTTAATAATGGAATTGCAGTTATCAGTGACATTAGTTACTGAGTCATCTGTACACTTTATGCTTAATGTTAAAAATGAAAAACTTTGTCTTTAATCTGTTATTGGATTAGTTGTGTACAATAACTGACAGAAGGCTTGGTATTGAAGTATTTTCAAGCCGACTACTTTTTTTTGCCCCTAGAAGACTTCCCAGCACGCTGCAGCAGAACATTGCACAAAAGGCATCTTTGCTTCGGATTCTCATTTAAATATGAAAAGTTCGACTGACGGATGAATCCTAAACTTTCTGGGAACTGGCTCGCTGCTCTGATCTCTGCACTCTTTCCCTTAAATCCCATTTAAGGTGGTTTTCTCTTTGAGAGGTGGAAGACGGTTCAGTCCAGTCTTTTGTGTATTTGGGTAGTAACTGTAAAAATTACAACCACAACAAGCTCCTCGTAAGCAGGAGCTTCTTTATGTAATTAAAAACTCATCTGTAGCAATATTCCTTTATTTTGCTCTTGAGTTATTTTTTGTTCCCTTCACATTTTTCTCAGTGAGAAGCAGAATTATTGTTAGGTCTCTGATACTGAAGAAAACAAGAAATTTCTCAGGCTAACTATGTTTTTTTTTTTTTTTTTAAAAATTAAACTTTTAATATGGATTTACATCAGAGGCATCGATATAACTGGGAAGTAGAAGTCGTACATTGTCCAGAAACGTGTGTTTTCTATCTGTGAGGTGGAATTTCAATGAGTTACGACTCTGAGAATAAGGAATTTTTTGAAGGATTTTTTTTTATGCAGATGATGTTTTACTTTACAGTCGATATTACTGCACGGCCCAGTTACTTACTTATTTTTTTAAGTCAATTATGTTAGTCTTCATAATTAGGTTTCCAGAAGTGGCCAGAAATGATCCTTGTTGTAAAGGATACAGTTTTTCTTTTGTTTTGTTTTTGTCTTTGACCTCAACCATTCCATCCGACTCATTTATCTGAATGGGTTAAACATCTCCATCCATCCATGCTGACTGAACAGGACTTTAAGCCAGAGATTAAATACAGAAACCAGGTTTGTGTCAGTTTTGCTCCACAATGATTCTGCTTTATGAGATGCTAATGCTTTTCTTTAAGTTGTTCTTGGGTATCTGGCTGTGATTAGTGTCTTAAACTAACCGGTGGAGTATCTTAGTGTTTCTTTTTCTTTCTTTTCTGCTGCATGCATGTTGGCATTGTCACTCCAGGTCTGACCACCTCACTACACTGAGCTAGTGAGGGGTTTATTTTTCTTGTTGTTCACAGTCGTCAGAAACTAGGAGCTTTCTAATGATTTCAAATGCCAGTTACAGCCAGCAATTAATCAGCAAATTTACTTAAATGATTGTTTATCATAATTTTCTGTCAAACTCAAGTAATGAGGTCAGAGCCGTGGGGGGTCGTCGGGAGAACACTGATATTGATTAAAACACAAAGAAAAAGTTTTAAAAAATCATCTAAAGCTAAAACTCTTCAAACACTTGAGCACTTTGAACATTAGAAGTCAGTAAAAGTAAAAGAGAGAACCCAACAGATTCCCTTTTGAAGTGTGCTTAGAGCCACACAAAACCTCGACTGTCCTCATATCACTGCATCGCAGCAAGCCCGCCGGAATAATAGCCCCGCCCTACGCTGGTTGTTCACGTTGGCCAGTCAGACACCTGTGTAAAGGCCTCGCAGCATCAGTGTGAATCAGTAACATTATTTAAGGAAGCTGAGATGTTAAATTTTTAAAACTTCAACATAAAATTGCACCATTTAGGTTGTTCTAAAGCATGACTTTTTGTTTCAATAGGTGTCCGAGAACCTGAACTTAAAACAGGACGAGGAGAAAAGGTTTCCAGAAACACTACCCACAATCCCCTTCTGCTACCAGCCACTACTGCTGACGAAACCTTTGCATAAAAAGCTAAAAGAAATTTGCTTTGAAAGTCTGAATGAGGAGTGAGGTAGCCTGAAGCTCGAGGCACCGCTTTGTTTGTGTTCGCCAGCTAAACGTGAACAATCAGCCAGAAGTCATCATCATCATCATCATCATTATCGCAATTATATACTGCATCAAATATAGATAACACACAAAGATATTCAATATATATATATTTGTCATATTGCATGTATCAGCAAAATAAAAGCCTTCATAAAATAAATCTCTGATTCATCTTACAATATGTAAAACAAAACGCGATTTCTAACACGATTCTTTTCAAAAGTGCCAGCAACGTTAATTATTTTATTTTTTACAGCAATGTGCAAATGTATGTAATTTTCCCATATTTTACATTCTAATTGTTGTAGTTACCCATGATGGGCAGATGGTGAGTGCTTGCTAGGAGACAGAGTTGTAGACACGCCCCTGCAGACTGCTGATTGGTATGATTTAAACCAGAGCCATACACAGGACGTCCTGTAGGGCTTTGGGTTTGGCTAGTCAACCGTTCAGGCTCTAGAGTTAAGACAACAATGTAAGGCAATGCTTGGCACCACACTGAGTCCTCCGGCTCTCATCTCTCCACCAGCTGACCGGACTGCGGGTGAACACGGATTCGGTTGTAAAGTCAAATCGAGTCTTTTTCTGGTCTTCAGACTAAAGGTGCATTTTGAGTCTGCTAAACAAATCGGTGGAAGTCCTGTTGATAGTTTTCGTCGTTAATTTTGAGGTTCAGATTTCACTTGAGCAGTTTGTCTTAAATTTGAACACTTTTTGAAGAGTATTTTTTTAATACTTTAGTATCTGCACATCTGTGTGGCGCTTTTCTGTGCAGAGGATTAGCACACGGTGCACACGCTTCCAAGATTATAAAATCTTTACCACTAGAAATGAGCTCCATGTTAAAAACAAACGTCTAGCTCCCAGCTTAATCAAATGTATTCATTTAAGCAATAAAAATGACCCCTTACTGTCATGTTCCACTGTTAATTTTATACAATTAATAATATCTAATTTTGTACAGTTACATAAACACTCTTTGTCATCTTTTGTTTACGAATGACAGTGTTTTTGTTTGTTTTTGTCACATAAAATTGTTTTTAAGTGTTTTAAGTTTAAATTAATTAAAAAACTTTTGTGCATATACTGCAGTCTAACTTCAAGAATGCGAGTTAGTATTACTTGGTCAATGCGTCGTGTAAGGAAGAGTACGGATTTACTTGTATTACCATTATTCTATTCAAACTAATCTCACATTAACATTTATTTTTATTTTTCTGTGAGAAACCTGTTAAATGTTTTGTACTGTTGTATAATAGATTTTAATATTGGCCCTCTTGGTGGTTTTAGGTGCAGAGCCGTCACTAGAGTATGAATGTCTCATTTCCAGGACTGGGTGGAGAGGAGGTTAGCCACATACAGAGTCAGCTTTGCTTGTTTGTCAGGAGCTACACCTGAAGGCAGGATCTTAAAACAGAACGATTTGAAACCTGATCACACGGGAAAAGTTTAGGCGCATAAAACAGAATGTGAGATGTGGTTCAGCAGGGAGAAGTGAGAATTGGAGGGAGGACTGCAGCATCGATGAGACAGAGAGACGAGGCAGAGAGCTGACAGGTTGATTTTGGCAGCCTGGAGCCCTGGTCTAGGATCAGCCCTGCAGGGCGGCCAGCGCCCCATTTGGCACTTTAGTCGACCTGGGGGACACTGAACGAAGCCCGACCTCTGACCTGATTCTCACGTGGGCCTGAACCTCCTCATAAGGAGGTTAGACACAGGACAGGGAGGGGTTAAAGGTCAGATCCAGTGAGATTTCAGTCTAGTTTCAAATCAGTTTCCAGGTTCTTGGGAGCAGTTTTTGCTTTTTCTGTTCAGGGTTAAAGTGAAAAGTTTACACATAAGTTCAAGGGCTGAAACATCTGTTGCTATCTGTGTGTTTTTTAATGCGAAATATTTTTATAGCTAAAAATCTGCAGTGTTGTCGTGTTTTCACCCTGGTTGGGGTTAAAAGCTCTTAGAAGATTTTACTGATACTCTTAATTGTTTTTGATTGAGTTACATTTAGAGCCCTTGTTTTAATTCTACCAATGACTGAATTCTCTCTGGACATTTCCTTCTGAGATCAGATCTGTTGTTGTCTGAATGAATCTGAAAACAGATCGGAGGCCAGCGGTCAGAGAAGCACGACACTGCTCAGGAGCCGAGACTGTTCTGGGATCAGTAGTAAAAGCTGGTGATTCATAGTATTTAGCTTCAGAAGAGCTGCAGCGACATACTGAAACGTCCAAAAGGAATCAGGGCGGTGGTTTGGGTTTTAGGATTTGGGCCTCAACAACTGAAGTGCCACTTAAAGTGCTCACCAAGAGGTGTCTGAGGGTGTTTTCAGCACTCTCTGAGCTCAGTCTGGCTTCCCGGGCCGCTGGTTTGCTTGATAACAGAAGTTTGTAGCCTTTTTACTCTCCAGTCCTGGCAACGGTTCAAACCGATCGTTCTGGTTCACAGTTGATCGTTTCTTCCATTTTTATGTTTGACAGGGGGACTGAGGCTCAGACTGGTTCCTGTTATTTTTAAATCCTGTTAAAAAGCAAGTGACCTCTGTTCATTTTCTGGGGGTCAGTCAGTCTGTCTGTCTAGAACTCTGTCTGCGTGAATAAACAGCCATTACACCTGCTGTAGATCCAGAAGAAGTACAGAATAAGTACGCCGAGCTCCTGCTTAAAATAACTTGGTGAGCACAAGTCCCTTTAATGTTTAATTATGAGATAATTGTGTGTGTAATGGCAGTTTATTGGTTAACGTTTGCATGTTCATCCCACCCACTCAGAGAGAAGATTGCATTGATACTACCGATCATCGCTGATGGAGGAAACCTGACCTCCGACTTCGACCTCGACAGCAGACACTTATTTTTTTATTTTTTAGTGAACAGAAAATGATTTGACCTTTAGTGAAAAGGGTCCTTTACCTGGTTTGAGAATCAGAGGAATTATAGCCTGTTGCAGTCAGAGAACGGAGATCAGCTGGTTGCAACAACAACAACAAAAAAGCCGCATTCACGGTTGTTGGAATTATGAAAAAGCTTCCTGAAGGAGCTGTGTCACTCCCCTCCTCTTTTGTTCTTTTTTAGGTATTAAAAAAAAATCTTTAGCTTTGGTCATTATGGTAACATGAAGAGACCAACTGATCAGTAGGTCCAAGGAGACCAATCAATCAATTAATCGAAGGACAAAGGCAATCAGTCAGTCCCCAAATCGAACCAGTCACTTTGTTTCCTTTCTGAGGCCTTTATAATGGTTGGAGGTAAAGGAGAAGGTCGAGTGTGTTGCTGTCGGTTGTCTGGTCGGAGGTGGGATGGATGGACAGTGATGGAGTCCTGCCTACATGACACTTTCGAAGATGATGACTTTGTTGTCATCGGTGCCGGGCGACATGGAGCTCAAGGACTTGATATCCGGGGCCATGTACTCTAAGTGATGGGCTCCCCACACCGGAGTGGTCAGGTGGGCCCAACGCTGCAAAACATCAACAAACACGTGGTCACACAGATTAGAAGTCATGTGATCTGGAGGAATCGCTTATCTTGACTAAAGCTTTTCCTGTTTAGAGGTGACTGACCTGGACTGTGAAACGGTTATATTGCCAACTGAATTCTCTGCATTTCAACGCAAATGCTTTTTTGTCTTTAGACGAATACCCAACAAACTTTCCTTAGTAAGGCCTCAGTCACAAAAATATGTCTTGCTATCCTCCAACTGTTTGGCAAGAGGTTGCTGGCTGTCTCAAAGACGATGCTGCTCGATTGCTTTGGTAACTAGCCGATGGCCACGGTCAGCCATAATTTGCACGGAAGATGACAATTTATCTGCAAATGCTCACCAGCTACTCGCTAAGTGGTCTGCTATGGTCTGCAATCACAAGGAGAACTAGTGGCAGCCAGGACTCTGGGGAGTGACCGATAGTTTGCCGATTGTCTTCAACCAGTCCATCACCTAACCTTCTATGTGCCCCTCTATTGCACTCGCAAGCCAAGTTTACCCATTTCAGCAGAGGTGTAGGTGCTAGCTAGAAAGCTCGAGTTTCAAGAGTTTGTACAACCGGACCCCCTCTCCCTCTCCATCAAACTTAGCCTGTCACTTCCAGATCTTTGACCTTATAGTGATGCATGATGCATGTTTATTGACTTATTTGTATTTAACACAGCTGTGTTAAAGTGAATTGTTCTGTAAAACTGTAGCAGGTGACTAAAAAATAAATTCTCAGCCAGAGTTGGTTGAACAAGGTTAGAAACCAGACACGTTTCTCAATTAAGGGAAATTCAGGGAAGATAAGTCAAATCAATTCATCTGTAATGTTGCATGTATATCATTATTATCATTATTATTTTTAAGGTATATTTCGCAGAATTTAATGCGTAACACGTGTCACCACATGTACTTATTCATAGGCACGTTAGGACAACGACTCTATATAAAGTTGGACAGCATGATGTGATATCTTAGAAATGACCTCTGCTGTCACTCAATAGGAGTGTTTGCATTAGTTTAAGTCCAGTCACATGTTCCACCCTTCATACCAAGCTGAGAG
Organism: Hemichromis elongatus; assembly: GCA_015108515.1. NCBI lineage: Eukaryota > Metazoa > Chordata > Actinopteri > Cichliformes > Cichlidae > Hemichromis > Hemichromis elongatus. The sequence goes on from VUQR01011933.1 coordinate 15,138, forward strand.
CACAGGGACATGCATTACAGGTACATAACACATTATTTTAGACCAAATTTAAGGCTGACAGAGGTTGTTTTTTTTACCAGAGCTATAGGTTAATGTTTACCTTCTAAAATCTAAATGTAAACTTTTAGTGGAGAGAAAAACAGCTAATTTGTTATCGGGACAGTAACTACATCAGTTTGAGGTCAATTTAAAGTCTCCATGTGAGGTAAGTCAGTAACTGTGCTGTTTAAATATTTCCATAACCTGAAATGTTCTTTGTTTCAGCGTGCACATCCACCGCGAGCTGGTGCTTACCTCTTTGAAGGTTCCCTTAGCTCTAAAGAGTTTGTAGAGAAGGCTGACAGGAATGCACAGCATGGAGGACAGAGCCAGACACCAGCCGATCACCTCGCCCCACCATGGGTACACGTACACATTGTTGTAGGTCAGGGGCTTATAGTTCACCAGGTGGAACAGAAAGATTCCCTATGGGTAGAAAGGGGGGGATCAAAGAGAAAGATTGGCATCGATTTGGCATCATTTACATGCTTTGTGGTGCTAATACTGTAAGATTTTATTATGTTGTCACAGCAGAACTGATAAATATATAGTGTATAATCAATATAAATCTTTCACAATAACGATCTGTTTCTAACAAACTGGTATTAGTGACTGTGGTTGTGGGTGTCTATTTCTGGACGGGGTCGTGTTGTTCAGTCTTACCATGCAGACACATGGAGTTATAAAAGACCAGCACCACTTCATCCAGGGGAAGGGCCGGTAGCCGATCATACGGGCCACATCATCCATGAAGCGGTCAGCACCTGCAGTTCATTAATCAGCAAGTCAAAGCAAGAAAGACACACATCATAAAACACTGGAAATTTTCCATGATTGTATTCACACTATGACACACACTGCAAAAACTCAAAGTCTTACCAAGTATGTTTGTCTTATTTCTACTCAAAATTATCTCATTACACTTAAAATAAGATACAAAAAGCTAAAGGGGAAAAAGTCAATAAGCTAAATGAACTTGACTCAAGACATTTAATCTTGAAACTAGAGAAAAACTAGAGATTTTTCACTTCTTCCAGTGGAACTAGTGAAAAATCTCGTTTTCTTCTTGGGCGACCGTGGTTCAGGGGGTTGGGACGCTCATCTTGTAACCGTAAGGTTGCCGGTTCGATCCCCTAGCTCTCTGTCCTGGTTGTTGTGTCCTTGGGCAAGACACTTTACCCTACCGCCTATGGGTGTTGGCCAGAGGGGCCGATGGTGCGATATGGCCTGCCTCTGTCAGCCTGCCCCAGGGCAGCTGTGGCTACAACTGTAGCCTCCACCAGTGTGTGAATGAATAGTGGAACTGTAAAGCGCTATATAAATGCATTATTATTATTATGTGTGGTAACAACATAAAATACAACACAGTGTCGTATTTTCCTACACCACGTGACACTGCTGAATGGTCTTTTGTTGACATTATTCTGTTATATTGTATTTTATTTTAGCTTTTCCCATTTAAAATGTCTCGTTGTGACGAAAAACAATTTGACGTGTGACCTTTAATATCACACCTTCTGAGATGATTTTCAGACCTATTTTCAGATTGGTTACTTCACTGACATACTTCACAATGGCTCAATTTACGTTCACGTTGCTATGAAACACTACACTGCCCGTGTGTGTTTGTGTTTATTACATACCGTAGACCCAGGCAACTACTATGCATTCCCAGAATGCTTGCCACAACAGAGTCATCCCACTTGCCGAATAGTAGTCAAACAATTGGAAGACGTACATCCCTCCCTGCAGAAAGAGGAAGAGGCGGCTCAATGAACGATGTCGATTTAGTAAACAAACTCATCAGCTGAAGTGTTTCTTGTTCTCTCGTAAGGTCCTTCACGCGTTATGCGTTTTCATTTTTGTTACTTTGAGCTACAAAGACAGGTTTTTTAAAATGGTATAAATTATCTCAAATTTTAATTTTTAAGGAAAAAGTCTTTGTCATCCAACCTGTGTCACCATGGAGAGGTCAATAATGAAGCACAGTAAACAGCATATCGCCACAGCAATCTCCCTTTTGTAGCGATGATAATACTTTCCAGGAAACAGATCCAGAATCCCGGTAACAAAACCCTCCACCCCGACAAACTGCAGGGACAAACATGGAGAAAGATCATCAATCCATCTGCAAAACACAGTGTCGTCAGTGTCTCTTTGCTGAACAGAAGTGGAGGAATAAAGCAGAATACAACTAAAATACTGGAAAACTGTTAAAATTTCTCTCCAATCATATTTGCTTCTGTGGTGTTCCCCAAAGCTCTGCATTAGGACCACTGATCTATTAAACATTTACCAACATCCCCCGTGAAATATGTTAAATTCATTTATAGACAGATGACACCCACATTTATGTTTATATTTACATGTTACTTCTGCAAACGTATTATTGAGAAAATGCACAGCTGATTAAAGGGATGATACAGAACGTGTTGCTCACCTGACTGTCCAGTCCGAGCAGCAGCAGCATGAAAAAGAAGAGCGCCGCCCACAGCGGGGCCACCGGCATCAGACTGACCGCCTTCGGATATGCAATGAAGGCCAGACCTGGACCTGAAACACACACAAACACAGACATCAGAGGCTTGATACGATTTTAATATGTGCCTCAAGTTTTGGCTCATACCCAACATGTGCACAGAAGATATAATGTGCAGAATTTAAAGCTGCAGTGCCACCAGCACATGTTCTGGCTCTACAGTATAAATATAAAAAGAAAAGGTTCATAAATATCCCATAAACGTATCCTTGGACTTACAAATTCCAGTAATTTTCTTTTCAAACTATCTGTTCTGTTTGCTAGCAGTCTAGCATCATGCTCAAATTTTGTGTGATGACCAATACCAATGACAGCTCAAGATGATTTAATTCTTTTGAAAACTGAGTCAAGCCAAAACTTTATATAACCAGTTTTTTTTTTATTGATTGTCTTTAAATTTTGCAACAATATACATACAAGGGGGACATGATTACTTCGGTTGGCTAAGATTTTAAACGGGACGTCATTGTTAGTATCCACGGTCAAGACTGACTTTAGAGAAAGGGCGCAGAGGGAGCTGTCCAACACCCGTTTTAGTTTTACAGTACAATGCTCTGCGCCGTCACAATGAAGCAATAACCGTAAAACATCTAAGCTTTAAAGTAGGTTGTTCAACTTTAGAAGGTTGTTTGTCCTAAATAAATATCTCGTCCAGTCAGCTATGATCAGCTTCACATTTCACAAAATAAATTTGCTGATATGTAGAAAGATTAAAGATGCAGCACAATTATTTACAGCAGGACAAATCACGGTTTGTTTCATCAGGCTGTGACGCAAACACAGAATATGCACTGGAGAGCTGTCACATGTGAGGTGAAAGGCCCTGCTTAAATAATCCGACAGTTAGTGCTGCATTCACACACACACACCGTGATGCTAATACTTTAAACCAGTATAGACGTGTCAGATGGGATTCAGTAAATTGGATTTACTTTTGTTATTTTTACAGCAAGATTAAAATAAAAAGATTCATGTCCTCTCTCTCTCACACACACACACACACTCACACACCATTCCTGAGAGGCACGCCAAAATATTTTCAGGTAGATAAAATAAATAAACAGAGGAAGACTTGAGTAACTGATTGATGCAGATTTCACTTTAGTCACTCATTAGAGGAACACAGTGATCCATCTTCTGTTTTGTTTTAGTTCATTTGTTTGTTTGACATTAAACAATAACTTTATTATTGATTGATTTGAATGTTGTTCTACTGAGTTTTATTTTATCTTTTACTTATAAAGTAGTTTTATTTCATTTCAATGGGGCGCCGTTTGTAAACTGAAACATGCTGAAATTAACGGCAACATTTTTTCACATTTAGCTCAAAACCTTACAAAAACACGTTTTTTCGAGTCCTTTTTTACAACATTTAGTAAAATATTTGTAACTTTTTTTGTATTTAAAACACAATTTTAAATGTTAAATCTAAATATTATATTGAAACCTAAATGTTAAATGTTAAATTTAATGTTACAGGAAACTAAATATTTAGCTAACATGCAAATTTATTGTGCGGTTCAAGGGAAATACCAAAACAAAAGCTTTACGAAAATCTCCGGCGCTGATGTGTGCCGGTATTGGTCAGGTTGTGTGTCTGCGCTCCCCTGACGGCGGTCACTTCTCACCGCCATGAGCTGCTTCACTTCGGGCCTACCAGTATCCAGCGATTTAACTGAAAACATCGTGAGAGCCGTTTTGTCGGCCATCCAAAGGTCCAGCAGTAGTGCGCCCTCAGCAGCTGCAGTCTCCACTTCACAATCACCGCAGAACATGTCCAGCTAAAATCGCTGGATGCTGGTAGGCAAGAAGTGAAGCAGCTCATGGCGATGAGAAGTGACCGTCAGCCGTCAGGGGAGAGTGTTTAATGATTTGGCTGTGTCACAGTTTTTCTGATAAATAGTGATATTTTGTGATAAAGTATATATATATAACCTCAACTTGTACTTTAACATTAGAGTAACTACATAAAATAAGATAGATGCTTTGAATGCCACACCGCCGGTGAAGCTTTGTTGTAGTGATGTCAGTTTAACCTCTGAGACTCCGGGTAACTGCCTGAAATATTATGGATGAGAAACTGAAATACAATAAAACTCATTTTGCTTATTACCAATCCAGAGTGAAATCTAAAAAACTCCATAGCAATATTGATCATGTTGCTTTCACCTGATCAAAATCATAAATAAGAGAGTAGATAACAGCCATGAAGCGATGCATCAGCAACACTGATGTTATTGAACCATCTCTAAATATTCTCAACTGCTATCATAAATCTGAAGAACAGAAATAAGGCAGACTGAGAGAATCAGCACCTTCGAGTCTCAGGGCATGACTGTCAGAAAAGGGTGGAGTTACTGCTCCAAGTGGATGAGTTCAAATATCAAAGGCGGACTGACATCTTGTCTATCAGACAGCTCAGGAACACCTCAGTATCCCTCAAGAAGAGCTGGAGATCCGGGCATCAGAAGATGGACGGATGGAAAAATGATCCGTAACAGTGTCACAGCAACAACATCAAGTTGAAAATCGTCTAGTCCCCAAATGATCAGAGTTTTCAGAAATATTACTCTGACCTTGAGGTTGAGGTCACTGAGATTCTTAGAGACTTTTAGCAGATAAAACTTTAGTATCAGTTTGCATGAAACTCCTGCATTTAGCCCTTTATCATAAACTATATTTATCACAACCACCTCTCCACCAGGACTGTCGCTCTTTATCCGGGAGCTGAGGAGGCCAGGTGTAAATAGCCAAAAAGCTGTCATGTGACTATTCTTACCTGGCTGTGAACATTAGCTCTGTGGTTAAATAAAGCCTTCATTAAGTTTGAATGAAAAGCTTTGATCCGAACAGCCGCTCAGAGCTGCAGCCTTCTGTGGACAAGCTAAATATAACGGTGTGTTTGTGATGCCACGTCATGTGCTGCTTAGCTATTAATACACACACTGCTGGCTGGAGTCTGACATGCACACACACACACACACACAAACACACATGTTCATTCAGGTCTTCATCAGAGTGAAGTGAACCCTACTCTAATCATTACTTTTATAACCACCATGTTTCAAAATGATGAGGCTACACAAATGTAGCGTGACTTGACGCTTTCTTCCCACTTCCTGCTTTTCCCAGCGCTGATTATTAAAGCTGGAACGTGCACCACAGTGGATGGAAGCGCTGCCTCTATAGTGTGAGACAGAGAGTTAAGACTTGTACATTTTTTCCTATTTTATTGCATCGTTACAGTGAAACTGTCCCGTGCTTGGCCTCATTTCTCCTCCTGACAAGCGGTTTAGACATGCCGCTCATCCTCCCTGTTTACAAATAACAATCAGACTTCTAATACTTTCACATTCACCGTGTTTCTCACTTATCCCTGTGTCACAGTCAGCCTTGTTATGCTGGAAAACCAAAGCACAGCTATATTTAAACTGAGTATAATGCAGCTTCAGAGGCTTTGTGGGTGAAACAGGAGAGCACCAACAACAACACTGTTTGTTTACAGGAGCCTGATCTGACTTTTTTATCTCATGTTTCATGTATAATGTTAGTATGTTCTATGTTTTTATTCAACATGGTTCCATGTTCAGATAACATGGCTCACTTATGTAAAAGTAATCCCCATGAGCTCAAAGCTCAGGCTTCAGCCTGCTCTTATTTGTTTCTGCGCAGCACGTCCACCAGCTAAGCCAGCACAGCGTCCCAGCACTCGGTGCTGCCCCTCTGTAGGCTTCTGAAAGTTGGCCAATCAGATGAAAGTTAGCTTTTTGGAAGGAAACTTTCCCAGGTTTATAAAGAGGAGCTAAAACAGTGGATGAACTGAAGGTCTACATGGAGGGCAGCATATTAAAATAATCATTTACACTGTAAGTCGTGTAAAATGGAGCCCAAGGATAAAAAATGCCTATGAAGAAATTAGAACAGGTGTGGTGTGAGTTTTTACCTGATTCAGCGACCTGCGATATGTCGACTCCCTGCTCTGCAGCCATGAAGCCGAGAATAGAAAACACGACAAAGCCGGCAAAGAAGCTTGTCCCGCTGTTTATGAGCGCCAAGATGAAGGCATCTCTGTGAGGAAGAGGAGAAGAAACGAGGCATCAGCACTTCAACAAAGACCGTGTTTAGGGTCACAGTCAAGTCTAACGTGGAGCAACTTTAAAGATTTACAGGGTTTAGATATGATGACTGAGGCTGAAGGAGTTGGTGAAGCGTGTGTGTGTGTGTCGTACTTGTAGCAGTCATTGTTAAAGCGGTTGTAGCTGCCTAAAGCGGTCAGAGCACCAAGGCCGATGGCGTAGGAGAAGAAGATCTGAGTGCCAGCATCTATCCACACCTGTGGAGTCACATGGGTCACACATGGGTTTGATGTTTGATGCTTTTTACTGATCAATAATTGATGACAAACACCGCTGCATCTTACACAGCTAAGGCATGAAAAACAACAGCCAGCTCAAATACTTCTCATTTCCTCAGTGTGACACTGACCAATAGAAGCAAAGAAAACGGTAACCATGGCGCAGGATGGCATCACTTCAACAGAGAAACCAGAGTCTTACAGTCCAGGTTTACTTTTATTTGTTCGTTAATGACGAGGCTCCAGTTTCGCTTTCTTGTTATTTGTAAATAATTATTTCTGCATTATTAAAAAGTCTTTGTTCAGAAACGTTGTTTTCCTTTAAGCTGTGGGTTTAACAGTCACAAAGTCATGCTAAAGTCACAACTGTGCTCATATTCTGACCAAGAATACCAAGAAATCTAAACCTCTAAAAGTTTATCTGATCTGCTCAGGCTCCGCTGTCGTCTTCTTACCAATAAAAAAAATTAACCCAGAACCAACATCATTCCTGAATTTACACCAAACACATTTGGTTGCTGTAGCAACAGCCTGAAGCCTGATTTTAAGCCACCCACTCTTGCACTTTCAGGTCCTTCACCCACCCGAACAGAGGAAGGAAGTAACGAAGTACAAATACTGCAGGTATCTGTACTTTACTTGAGTATTTATTTTACTCACCGCTTTATTACTTTCATGTTTTAACACAGTAAGTGAGATTTCACAACTGACCTGAGCCTCCTCCAGTTTGGACCAGTCAGGTTTGATGTAGTACATGATGCCATCGTAGGCTCCGGGCAGGGTCACCCCTCTGA